>BOPN01004471.1:40000-45000 GCA_017312705.2 Penaeus japonicus | reverse complement strand
TCTCAAATACCCCAGAGTAATCTTCGCGTGTTGAGGTTAAAACTGTGTGAGAGGTGTATGTCAAGATATTCGTGCGGTGTCAGTTGTTGGTTATGTGATGTTTAGGTGTACGGGGTTTGTATGTGTGTGTTTATCAATTCTAAATTTCGTCTGACATGTTTCACCCAATGTTCCCGAGCGTCTGCGTATAGTCGTTTTCAGTCATATCAGATCGAAATAGGAAATTGTCGTCAGTAAAGTGTTTTGGAAAATAATAAGGATTGGACAGCGAGAGATAATCGATGTACAGTGGGAAAAGAAGAAGGTCCAGATTAGTACCTACCAAGATGTCAGGAGAACCAGTGACAAGGTTAAAAGAAGTGTCGACAGAAAAGCAGTGATCCAATTAAGAATAGGTCCTGCAAAACTGCAATTTTTGTGCCAGTCTTTTGGGGATTCTCTCGAAGGCTTTGACAGAGTTGTTTTAGGAGAAAAAAAGTAAAATTGACACACAAATACAAGGAGCAGGTAGGAGGGGGGAGGGGTAAACACAAGCATGCTATGTATTGTCCTACATACAATATGACACATGTTGGCTTGTATACACACGAATACACATATACACAATTATACAGAGGCCAATATACAAGCTTCTGAATTCATCATTATAGAATCCAAAAAGAAAGAAAAAAGAAAGAAAGAAAAAAATAACTACAGTGACTGGCGACACGTAAACACAGAACACGACACACATAACTTTTCAGATTTCTTTCACAATACATGACCACGCACGACAAGGCAGGCCAGGCAGTCAATATTACAGCGAGTGACTCCGGCTCTCTTATGATATTGCCTGGGAAGAAGACTGCAAGCACACTGTGTTGACATTACCTTCCTTCGTAATGTAATGGCTTTTCTCCGCTGGAAATCCATGTCTCTGTCGGTTGAATCCAGAGTAAGTAAGTATGTGTGTGTGTGTGTGTATGTGTGTGTGTATGTGTGTGTGTGTGTGTGTGTGTGTATGCGTGTGTGCGCGTGTGTATGTGAATCAGATACGGTTTCACCTGAATAGCAGGCACTCTGTTACCCTGAGCCGAAAGGGTAAATAAATCATCATTCTTGATAACAGGGTAGAGGGTGAGCGACAAGAGACCAGGTGGTGTGCGTGTGGGGGGGAGGGAGAGGGGTGTAGGAGTAGGACCCGATGATCAATTCAAACATCAAAGTGAATGATGATCTAATCTAAGCAAAGTACACAGCGAGTTGGGGACACGAGAGTCCACGGATGGAGGAGAAAATACTCGAATAAAGCTACAAAGGGGACAGCAGTAACCTTTTTTTTTTCCTTTCTTTTCGATAGCCCTGTTTCCTCCACTGCTATTCATGACGGTTAGGTCCTTTTGATCTCCGAAACCTTGAGGTCAAGAGAGAATTGTTCGCTTTTAACCTGAAGACAAGACTTATTCGAGGAATATTAAGAGAGGCATCGTATTTCCAGCATTAAGAGAGAGAGAAAAAAGGATATTGGCAAATATATTTTTTTCTGCATTATTATGGAATGACTTCGTTATGCCTATTCTGTGAGCGAAGATGATTTTTTTTTTATTATATCAAAGAAATGAATACGATAAGGAAGAATCGCCTCTGAATATGTCAAAATCTAGCATTCAACTTTTTTTTCTTCTCTCTTCTTCTTTTTCTCAACTATATATATATTAGCATACTCATTCTATATAAATATTCCCCACAGGAGAGAGAGAGAAAGAAAGAAAGAAAAAAAAGAAAAAAAAAAAGAAAAAAAAAATATATATTCCACATTTGAATAAAGAACAATATGACACATTATCCACGATAGACCTACTCTATAGTTCCCCATATTTCATTCTTTGCGTCCTATTTTATATGTGTGACTGTTGGCTTTAAAATGCTCAGTATCCATGCCACTTTTCACAGCTGTGACGCCGTGCGATTGATTTCCCTGATTGTTCTCTCGGCCTGGCGGCTATTTGGACATTCGGAATTTCATATCGGATACGCAATGGCTAATGGAATATGCTTTTATGCAACTGCACTCTCGGGGTGTAATGTACAGCCGAATACACTGCACAACAGACAGGTGACCTAGCTGGGTTTAATTAGCTCGGGGCGAGAACATTTTTTTTTTTTCCATTTGCTTTATTGTTTAAGCGATGCGAGATATTCAGATCATTATTGCAAGCAATAATGATCTATATTGATTGAACTTCTTAAGATGAGTAGGTATATAATTTGATAAATGATAAGATGTCATCACTGTTTTTTTTCCAAAAAGACAGGGATATCTATCTATCTATCTATCTATCTATCTATCTATCTATCTATCTATCTATCTATCTATATATATATTATATATATATATATATATATATATATATATATATATATATGTGTGTGTGTGTGTGTGTGTGTGTGTGTGTGTGTGTGTATATATATACAATATATATATATATATATATATATATATATATATATATATATATATATAGATAGATAGATAGATATATATATATATATATATATATATATGTGTGTGTGTACACACACACACACACACACACACACACACACACACACACACACACACACACACACACACACACACACACACACACACACACACACATTTTTTCTTAAATTAATTACGCAAATGAACTGTCCTGTGTTTTGCTAGGACATTTATGTGAACTGTGAATAAAATCGCTGGAATATTTTGCTGATGAAGCCAAAAGCCGCAGGATAAAGTGTGTGTGTGTGTGAGCCGTTCATTAAGAATTTAAATTCCATATTGCACTCCATCTGAAAATGAACGAACCAATTAGCTGGAAGAGATATAAATTCTATTCAGAAATTCTTAATTAATGTATTATTAACATTAAATGATTGAGAGATATTTGTTATTTATATATATACTAATTTAATAAATAAGTCTGCGTATATATGTGTGTGTGTTTTTTTGTATATAATCATGTATATATTCATTCATATATATATATATATATATATATATATATATATATATATATTCCATGTGAATGGTAAGGTAGACAGATAAACTAATAGGAAGATCTCTAGATATGATAATATCAATAACAATCGTAATGGCAATGCAGATAATAACTAAAGTTAAAAAATAAAACAACAACAATAAAACAGAGGGGAGATAATAAGCACTCCTGCCATCATAAGTATTGACGATCTGCAATTGCCTCTAGATATATAGATCACCAGATCACTTGCAACAGTTTTATAGATGCAATAGTTACATATATCCTACTGGCTTTGGTAAGAATATTGGAAGAAATATCCATATCGATTCGGTAGAAAAATCTTCATAACTTTCAAGAATATTGCTCATGTCATCGTTCGGAAAATTAACGACACCTTGACATAACATAAACTATTAAACATCTAGCCATCTTTTCATATATATTCCACATCATTGCTTCCTCGTACATTTGGAAGAAACACTTAGTCTTACAATAATCCGTGGAGAACGTGTTGCAATCTTCCGTAGAGAAATTGTGGCATTCCCTCTTGGAGAACATAGTGCTATGACACATAGGGAATTCAGTGCAATCATTCATAGAGAACCTAGAATGTTCTGATCCATCGTGGCAGCTGGGCGAACGAGGTTCATTATTATAGAGTGGAAATTTTATGCACTAGGTAAGTAAGATGGATAGTTGTGGGAATTGTGACATATATCCGGACGGTTGGTTACGTGTCTCACATCTTTATGGCAATGATATTGGAAATGTCATACGGTTAAGCTTTGGAAAGGTTATGAGGGTTGACGTAATGCATCTTGCTAGGTCGTTAGAGATATACACGTAAGTGGAGTTTTGTAACAACGCTATAAGATTAATGTTTATGATTATAGTGATAGTGATGGATATAAACTATTCATAATCGTGGTAATTATGTCAATAATCATGATCATTTTGATAACAATGACGATGTTGATGATAATGATGATGCTACTGTTACAACCATTTGTGAAAAAATGATGATATTAATGATGATATTATTAATTATAGATTGATAAAACGATAATGATACTAATGATAATAATGATAATGATACTGATAGTGATAATGTTTATAGTACTTAATTTATACTAATGAAAATAAAAATTATATCATTTTTTTTTTCTGATAATACTAATGTTGATAATGATTATAACAATAATAATAATAATAATGCTAATAGTGATGATAATGGGAATAAGAATGATAATGGTACTAATTAGCGTAATGATAATACCAATAGTGAGGATAGCTATAGAAATAGCAATAATGATGATGACTATAACGATAAAATCATTATTATCAATATCATTGTCATTATTATCGTAATAATGATGATAATGATAATACTTACTAGCATAATGATAATGATAATAATTACTATCATGATGATAATGATAATAAGAATCATCATGATCATTATGATAGAAGTGATAGATGCGCAATAATGATAATGATTATAATACCATCACAAATAGCAATGCTAACAGTAATAATAACGATAATTAGATATTAATACTATAATGATAATGATGATAAAAAAGTTATTTATGATGGCAATGATTATAAATTATGATAACATCAACAATAATGATGCTAACAAAAATGATAACAACGGTAATGGTAGTGATACAAAACATTAATAGCATTGTCTATCGTGCAACAAACAAACGCAATAAAAGTGATAAACCATATATATATATATATATATATATATATATATATATATATATATATATATATATTTCATCAATCCCTTTTATTTTCCAAATCCTACCCAAATAAAGTCCTTTTTAAACCTTCGCCAACACCATGACTCATGTCAATAACACGTTTTTTCCCCCGAAATTCCAAAACCATTCTCAGTGTTTTCTCAACGACAACCCCCCTCCCCCCCCCCCCCCGTCGTTCAGTCAGTTCAACGTTAGGCAACCGATCACGAACTGCTAGTTACTG
>BOPN01004471.1:12500-17500 GCA_017312705.2 Penaeus japonicus | reverse complement strand
AGGTATTGTAAGGCATATTCTGGTAAACAATATGATTTCATATATCATTATTTTTTTCTGCAATATGACCAACAAGCTACGTGATGGTCAACAAGGGGATGCATGATGTTAAGATACCCTTCTGGGTGACAGAGCCTCTTGCAATGTCACAGGAGAGAACGGTAAGGAAATTCATCATGAATTTTGCTTTCCTTTTTTTCTTGTTTTTAACTTGGTTATATTTTTATTTTGGTTTTAGTTTCGTCGCCATTGCTATTATCATCGTCTTCGTTATTATTGTTGTTTTTATTAGTATCATAATGTTACTTTGCTCTTACTATTATTGTTGTTATCATTATTGTTGTTATCATTATTGTTGTTATTATTATTGTTATCATTACCTTCATTACTATTATCCTTTATCATTATTGTTTTTGTTATCATCCTTGTTATCATTATTACTATCATCATTATTGTTATCATTATCATTATTACTTTTTCTATGATAATAACATCATCACTAATATTATTTCCAATATTGTTATTATCATTTACATAATTAATACTATCATTGTTGCTGTTTATGTCATTGTTATGGTGCTTAATATCATAAAAAATTACTATTCATTTCGTTATTATCATTATCAGCCTTCCATTATTATTATCAATACTACTGTTAATATTAATATTATGATTATCCTCATTGTTAATCTTATCGTTGTTAGTATTATCATCGTTTTTACCATTATCTTTAGGTTTGTGATTATTTTAATATTATCATGATTATTACCATCCCTATCACTCTTATCATCATCATCGTGATTATGATCGTCATCATCATTGATGGTGTTCTCATAATCATTACTTCAGTAGTTACCATTGTCATCACTCTTATCATCATCCCCATCCCCATCCCCATCGTCATCGTCATCGTCATCGTCATCGTCATCGTCATCGTCATCGTCATCGTCATCGTCATCGTCATCGTCATCGTCATCCCCATCGTCATCGTCATCGTCATCGTCATCGTCATCGTCATCGTCATCCCCATCCCCATCCTCATCGTCATAGTCACAATTACAGTCACCATTATCGTTATCGTCATCACTATCTTTTTTCTTCTTCCACATCCTCTTACTCTGTCACTCTGATTTTGATGACGTAAATCAGCTTAAGATTTTTTGTGTGTGATATGAATACTAATGCATTACGATTGTGTTGCAGCAGGTTAAAAATGTAAACATTCTTGAATTGTTATCATCATCTTTATCATCTTTGTTACTAAATTCATTAACAGTTATCAATATCACTACAATCACCACATTAGCCATTGCTATCACCATCATCACCCATGAACCTTACATCATTATCTTCATTCTGACATATGTGATGATATAAAAATTTTGAAAGAATTATTTTCGGATTATATATTTTGGGTTAATGTTTTTATTATTATTACTATTATTATTATTATAACAAAGAGAATTCGAAGGATACCACAAATAAGTCTTCAGCAAGATAGTCGGATAACCCTTGACCTTTCATTGTAAATGACGGTATCAAGAGAATAAGTAACAATTAGATTTTGTGACCTGAGGTGACCTGATTCTTTCCCGGGCGATCTAGGTCAGTGTCGGCGACGGAGGGGGGGGGGGAGTCAGCGAGTGACGGCGACTTCCGGTCATATTTACTGACCTAGCATGGCCTGGGTTGATCAAATTTTCTGACCTACTTTTCTTCCGAAACTCACGGTGATCATGTGGGGTACTATGTGGTTACCTTATGGCATCTAGGACATTGTCTTCCACATAGCCACGTGGCATCTAGGACATGTCTCAGAGGGAGTTCTATCTAAGATTTTTCATAACCATTAGCCATGTAAAGTATTTCTCAGAATCCATTGATATCAGAAAATTAAAACTATAATAATGATTCTCTCTTTATACAGCGACAATATCGCCTATTTTCACTACGGTAAAGGCAAGGCAAACAGCTCAATCGTTTCGTAGGAATCAAAAGAAAGAAGACACATAATTACGTAGTTGAGTAGTTAACCTCCGGCTCACAAAGTAAAAATTTGCTGAATGTCTTTTTTTTTTCTTACTTCCTCAGTAGTTTAATGATAATTTATGCTGTGGACTGAAACTGATAGTATTCGCAGTGCCTGTAGAGTTTGAAACTACGTTCGTTTTAAACATTTTACGTGTTTTTTATTGCCTTTAATATATGAAGACAGTTCTAAGGTTCTTACAACTAAAGCTATTTCATTCTGTTAAACTGTTGAATTCTCTAGCTTAATCATTATGCGAATGATTTGCTTAACAACCTCAGATGAGTTGTACCTAAAGAAACATATCTGGAAAGTACTCCCAGAAAGTACTAAAACAAAATTCCAAATGTAAGCTAAGATTGTTATTTAAGTGCCTGTTCTGTTATCACTCAGCGCATATCATTCATCTCTTGTTTCTATTCAGCTATTAAACAATTTACTGCCGTCCATGCACTTTGGCATAATCTTGATTCTAATCATTATCATAAACATTCTCAGTATTATGGTTGTCGTCACTGTGATGTTATTCCATTATTTTCGCTGTTGGTTCTGTTCCTATTATTAAGAGCATTAATAAAATTTATCTTTTTGGAATTGTTTTCATTAACAGGGTTGTTTATTACCTTTTTCGGCGTTGTTTTTGTTACTAACGTAATTATCATTATCATCGTTGATATTATTATTATTATCATTATTACTATTATCATTATCATTATAATAATAATAATAACATAGATAATAATAATAATGATAATAATAATAATGATAATTATTATTATTATTATTATTATTATTATTATTATAATAATGATAATTATTATTATTATTATTATTATTATTATAATAATAATAATGATAATTATTATTATTATTATTATTATAATAATAATGATAATTATTATTACTATTATCATCATCATCATTATTATTTTATTATTATCATCCTCATCGTCATCATTATCATTATTATTATGATTATTATAATTGTCATTATAATCATCATCAGCATCATCATCATAATCAATATTATTAGTCAGTATAAAAATCATCACTATCATTGTATTATTTATCATCATCATTATTGTTATTATCATAATAACATTATTATGACATATGAAGTGTTGTCATGATAGACTTAATTTCCTTAAAATTGGTCCGAAAACTTGGAGGCAACGGAAATATTCAGGCAATATAAAGCAAGAACTAAAACGGGTCAAAAAGGGATTTTCTTAATTAAGAAATTGGCGAGGCATTTTCGCAGCTATAGGCAAGATATGAGAAACCGAAATTCACAGCTGGCACAACTCCAAATAAACGAGAATGACATTGATAAATGCAACCGGTAATCGGTAAGATGCATTTATGTTGTATTTATGTGTGTGTACTAATGTTTGTTCGTGTATTTGTGTGCGTGCGTGTTTATGTTATACGAGTATTATCCCTGAAAATATATAGTTACACCACCCCCCACCTACAACCCACCAACACCAGGCAGGCAGGCAAGAGGCGTGCTGAAACACAGGGTCATGAACCCAGAACTGTTCCTAAGGGCGCCTGACAACAAAGCCGCCCAGAGGACCGACGGGGGGAAGGCAGGGGGGCGAGGCAGGGTACAGGAAGGCGAGGCAGGGTACAAGGAACACAATAAAACTACCCCTTGTTTAATGTACACAGGTTCGCCACACGTCACACTATTCCATGGACACAATACGGGAGGCGGGGGGGGGGGGGGGTGGCACAATACACTACAATCCTCGGGTACAAGTTGATCACGGTACAAGGGGCAATCACAAGGTAACCAAGTCACAAGGTCACACACATGTTCTCCAGCACGCAACACGCAACATGAGCACCTAACAGAGCCTGTCCTGCAGCTTTGTCCCTCCGCTGTATATTTGCGCCATGTTAGACCAGCTTACATCATTTTATCCATGTTTGAATAAGATTTTACACAGAGATGAATACCCGCTGGTGTGACAATATGTTACAGAATTATTTTTGATATGATAAGTTGAATATTTACAGACAAGATCTATTTATTACATGGCAGAGGAAGAGCGACTAAAAATATAATCAAAATGAGGATGAAGTATTTGCATGTTTCATACCTGTTCAATTTACACACAAAAACAACAACATACAAACCAATATTAGACTGCAACATCCCTATGATAAATAAACCATGTAGCAAAACAGAAGATTGCTTACGTTACCTTTAAGCGATTTAGGCAGAAAATATATAAGGTATGTTTGAATTTGAAAACAACAACAACAGCAACATAACTCTGTTAAATCAAGTCGCATACATTTCAATTAAAGTCACGGAAAATGCAATAAGGAGTTTTAATTAAGAATCACCACAATTAACCATCCCTGTTAATATGTTCAAATCAAGATTACTCTAGAGGAATGAGACTGATTGTGATTCGTAACATACCATACCGAATTTCGGAACCGGGTATGAATTCAACATGTTTTTTTGCACTTTGTTGCAACACTTCCTATGAAGGTAAAATCATTTTATCATATGCATTCTGGTGAAGTAGATTTATTGATCATTATGTATGTAAACTCATCCTGTATCATTAATCTATGTATTGATTGATTTGAAAAAAAAAATCTCTTTGATAAAATGAAAAAAAAGAAGAATAAAAAAGAAAAAGGAAAAGAAAGAAAGAGGGAGAGAGAAAGACAGAGAGAGAGAGAGAGAGAGAGAGAGAGAGAGAGAGAGAGAGAGAGAGAGAGAGAGAGAGAGAGAGAGAGAGAGAGAGAGAGAGAGATATATATATATATATATATATAGAGAGAGAGAGAGAGAGAGAGAGAGAGAGAGAGAGAGAGAGAGAGAGAGAGAGAGAGAGAGAGAGAGAGAGAGAGAGAGAGAGAGAGAAATATATATATATATATATATATATATATATATATATATATATATATATATATATACACATACACACACACATATACATAC
>BOPN01004470.1:106064-111064 GCA_017312705.2 Penaeus japonicus | reverse complement strand
GCTCACTGGCCGGCGAGTTCGACCGCTCGGGCCAGAGGGGAAGGTCCGCTCGAGAGGAACGTCTGGTTCACGGCGGGCGAGGCCTCTCCGCCGGAGGAGCTGCCGCGCCTCGTGCCACGCCCCTACTGGAGGAACAAGCCACCTGCGCCAAGGGTGCACTTCCCAGGCAAGGCTTAGCGCCCTAGGTGTCCCTTCTCTAAAAGGTTGAGGGAAAGACCTCCTGCTCACGGTAGTCATGTGAATTCAGACCTATTAGATGGTATCCATTTTGTGTTAGAAAATAAAATGTTGTTTTCAACAAACTCCTTTTAAACAGACAGACTCGCAATACATACACACACACACACACACACACACACACACACACACACACACACACACACATATATATATATATATATATATATATATATATATATATATATATATATATATGTATGTATGTATGTATATATATGTATATATATATTGATAAATAATCACACAGACAGACCGACAGACAGCCAGATAGACAGATAGATAGATATAAATATTTGGCGATACGGTTAAAAAAAAGCGAATGGCGAACTCGATCAAAATTGGAAGGATAAAACGCCCGGCCAGACACAGACCGGACAAGGAAAGACGTGTAAGCAATATTCTGGTTTTATGCCAGGAATGAGCACGGTTGGTTCACTTGCTGTTGACGGAGAAGACCAGAGTAGGCCAGATGGAGCTCCACTGCCGAAAGAGGGAGTGGCAGAGAAGTATGTAAGCTTGGTGCAAGATCTGAATGAAGACAATGTGGCGGCGATGCACATTACACAAGGAATGACGGACGGATTCACGGAGGAGAAAGGACTGCACCAAAGGATTAGTTCTGACGATGGATAGGCTGATGGACGAGATAGGACAGGAGTCTCCATGAACTACGATGATCGCGGATGACATTAGGGTTCTGTAGTGAGTAGGATGCAGGTTGAAGAGAGCATAGGGAGGTGGGGGCGTACAAAGGGAAGAAAGAGGAAGGGAGACAGTAGAGGCAAGAGAGAAAGTATGTACGTCAAAAAGGAGGAAGGAGGTGGAATGATAAGATTATAAGGAACAGAGGTGGTGAAGGGGGAATGAGTTTGAGTCTTGGAGTCCACTGTTCAAAGGGATGGGGAGTGTGGTATGTAGCTGATCAAGAGAGTGATAACGGGGTGGAGTGGGTGGTCAACACGAGGAGGAAGTATTTGTGATAGATGGGTGTCTAGAAGAATGAAAGTGAAAGTTTACTTGACGGGAAAGAGACCAGCTATGCTGTGTCACCGACGAAGAGACAGGATCATTAATTGCCAAAGATTGCAGAAAAGTACAAGGCAGTTTCGTCACTTAACGAGATTTAAGTTATATATTATCATAGTTTCTTAACGCAAACATAAAACTGTATGACATCATTTTCTGTACATATCAACGTGAACATTTTCTAAACTAATCTACTTCTAGTTAAAAAGAATGTAACGCTTTATTTTGTGTTTTTTTGATTTTAGTAAACTTATTTTTGTCATGTATATTTTTTCACATTATTATTATTATTTTTTCATTAAATCCTTCTATATATTTCCTTCGTTTTTCTTTATTCCAGTCTCCTGATAATGTTTTTTTATCTTACATTTTAATTTGTGTGTGCTTGTAATATATATATATATATATATATATATATATATATATATATATATAGAGAGAGAGAGAGAGAGAGAGAGAGAGGAGAGAGAGAGAAAGAGAGAAATAAGGATAAGGATAAGCCAGATTTGCGGAGAAGATGCTACGCCGGGCTTGTATGCACTGAGGCAAGCCCGCCTGTGTCAGCGCGTGCTGATTCGTGAGAGAATGTGCCAACGAGTGTTGACTCGATCTGAGCTTGGTCCTTACCCAACGCAGTGCATGCTACCACCGAGCTACCAGACGGCTATATGAGAGAGAGAGAGAGAGAGAGAGAGAGAGAGAGAGAGAGAGAGAGAGAGAGAGAGAGAGAGAGAGAGAGAGAGAGAGAGAGAGAGAGAGAAAGTATACGTAATGTAAATATGTGTTCATATTTTTACGTACATGTATGTGGGTGTGTGGGCGGCCGTAGAATACAAATCAATATCAATTTTTATATACATATAACTGTATTCATTTGTCTTTTAATTGCTTATCTATTCAGCCGTTGTAAGAACTGAAAAATCGTATACAGGACTTAAACAGCCAGCGTGAATCATAGGATAAGTGAATCAGCCATCAACAATTGCGTGTTTATTTCCACTTGCTTCATTTAGCAAGGGGCCCATTTAGCACTTGAAAACACAACAACAAAAAGAAAAAGAGGGAATCTTGTTTTACAAATACTCAAGAAAATGAGAATAATAATGAGAATAATGGCAGTTATAATAACATCAACAACACTAGTAGTGATAATAATGATGGTTATAATGATATTGATGAAAATAACAATAACAGTAATCCTTCCTACGTCCTAGAACGTGAGCAAGGGTACTATAAGCGCAAAGAAAGAGAGAGAGAGAAAAAAAAAAAACGAACTACATATGAAAATGCAAATGCCATTTTACTCCCCCTATCGTCCGGGTCGCCTACACACCGGTGAGGCTATTGACAGACACTCGTTCGTATCCCTGTCGAATCCTGGTAAGGGAGCGGTCCACACAGGGCATGAGCAGGGGCAGTTTGAGGACCAGTGTCAGCAGAGGGAGCATGATGCACAGCTGGAGGGAGGGCGAAAGAGAGCGTGGCAGAAAGTCGCGGATTTGTATGCGTTGTATTTTTTTTTTTTTTTTTACTTATTTATTTATTTATCTATTTATTTATTTTTGCGT
The DNA here is from genome assembly GCA_017312705.2 of Penaeus japonicus. Classification (NCBI taxonomy): domain Eukaryota; kingdom Metazoa; phylum Arthropoda; class Malacostraca; order Decapoda; family Penaeidae; genus Penaeus; species Penaeus japonicus. The sequence goes on along the minus strand of BOPN01004470.1, from coordinate 108,230 downwards.
GGGACTTTCGTGTCCTGTGATAAGAGAGTGGATTTTGTGACTAGGATTTGTTTATAACTTATGTATGGAATGATAAGCGAATACATCTGTACTGGATTCTGTTGCAGAGTGGTGTGTTTTCTGAGACTTTGTTGATCACGGGGAAATTAGACTATATGTAGATATATAATAAAAAGAAAAGAAAAACGATCTTCAAATCCGGAATTTTGGGAAAGAAATTCCAAAGCTGCAAATGATAACCACATGAGACCGGGACAATAAAAAAAAAATCTATATTTCAAAACATTAGCAGTAGTAACCCCTTTCTGTTATTTTTCTTATACATCAATTTATTCATCTGTTCATTTTTTGCAAGAGGAGACACTACTTACCTGCGCCATCGAAGGCAAAAAATAGCAAGCGAAATGATTCTTGATCAAACCGTCCCAGAAGTTGAAGATGACGTGGCAGGAGGCAAGGAGGAGGATGAGCCAGCCAACACGACTCTGCACGAAGGAAAACTCCCGCCAGGTCATCGAGGCGGCCACGGAGGGCAGGGAGGCCACGCCCAGCACGCCCGCGAGGAGGAGAGTGAACCCCCCTGGAGGTGAACGAGGGCGGAGAAGGGTTAACGAGGCGTAGTTTGGCTGGATTCGTTAACCCTTTTCTGATGTGCATATGAGTTAATGAAGGAATAGATTTTAAATGAAGTAATACTTTATATATGTATATATATATATATATATATATATATATATATATATATATATATATATATATATATATATATATATATATATATATATATATATATATATATATATATATATATATATATATATATATATATATATATATATATATATATATATATATATATATATATATATATATATATATATATATATATATATATATATATATATATATATATATATATATATATATATATATATATATATATATATATATATATATATATATATATATATATATATATATATATATATATATATATATATATATATATATATATATATATATATATATATATATATATATATATATATATATATATATATATATATATATATATATATATATATATATATATATATATATATATATATATATATATATATATATATATATATATATATATATATATATATATATATATATATATATATATATATATATATATATATATATATATGTATATATATATATATATATATATATATATATATATATATATATATATATATATATATATATATATATATATATATATATATATATATATATATATATATATATATATATATATATATATATATATATATATATATATATATATATATATATATATATATATATATATATATATATATATATATATATATATATATATATATATATATATATATATATATATATATATATATATATATATATATATATATATATATATATATATATATATATATATATATATATATATATATATATATATATATATATATATATATATATATATATATATATATATATATATATATATATATATATATATATATATATATATATATATATATATATATATATATATATATATATATATATATATATATATATATATATATATATATATATATATATATATATATATATATATATATATATATATATATATATATATATATATATATATATATATATATATATATATATATATATATATATATATACACACACACAAACACATACACACACATACATATACACACACACACACACACACACATACAAACACACACACACACACACACACACACACACACACACACACACACACACACACACACACACACACACACACGTACACGCACACACGCGACTCACCACAAGCGACGTAGGTTGGGCCTCGCCAGGAGTAGGTGTCATCATAGAAGCCGACACTCCCCATGCTGTAACTTAAATTCAGAATTGCCTGTGGAGGAAAGACTTTAGTTCTTTCTTTGGATAATTGTTTTTTGCATTAATCAATAGGCTTTTTTGGTTTAAATGTTTAGGATGAGCTATGAATACACAAAATCTCTTCACTTCAGTATTTAGAAAACTAACATATAGTCAACACAGTAACTATAATCATTAATTTGTCCATTGCGTTCAGTCCTGAAAAAG
>BOPN01004470.1:51064-53564 GCA_017312705.2 Penaeus japonicus | reverse complement strand
ATACATACAACAACAATAGCAGCAATAACAACAACAATAACAATAATGATAGCGACGTCAATACAAATAACAATAATGACAATAATGATAATGATATTGATGCAAATAATTATAGTTATGATGATGATGATAGTCGTAATGGTATTGGTAACAATCATGATTGTGATAATTATTGCAATACTGTTGATTGATATCTATGTTTGCATCATTAATATTATTACATAAATTATTATCATCATTATCTGGAACATCATCATAATCAGTACTACCATTTATTACCATTATTAGTTCATGATTATTATTGATATCCAAATATCTGACACCATCAACAGCGGCTTGCACCTTTTCACCACAAAGAACTTCACTTATTTGAGTGATTTTTCTCACGTACTCAAAGTTTTTGAAAGGTCAGGTCACTCACCAAGCCGATTTCATGAACAACAAACTCATTTTCTTAGCTTTTATTTCCCGATTGCAAGATTTATGCCACTGAGTATGCAGTTCGATAAACGGCATCATAAGAAGAAATTATTTTATTTATCTTTCGTAACCTTATGCTTGGTGACTTGTTTGAGTCTGGGGACCTCAGGTTGGGAATTATTGATCCAAAGTGGAGTTGCTATCATTACCATTATCACTTTTATAACTGTTATCGATATTGGCATTATCATTATTTTTGCTATCATCATATCATTGTTATCATAATTGTCATCATTATCATTGGTATCATTATGATTATCATGATCATCACAGTCATGACCATTACTGCTATAAAGATTATATTGAATATTATCACCCTTTTTCCCCCTTCTTCTCAGTCATATCAATATTACCATCAGAATCATCAATTTACTTTTTGATAAAACCCATGCTCCAGTTTATCTGATTCTGGAATGCACTTGAGTTCAATTTCACAATCATTCTCGATTCACAAACATGGTATCCTCTACCATCGAAATTAGTGTGAAAAGATGAGAAACCAAGAACAACAACAAGTAGAACAACAAAAACAAGAAAAACGTTTCTGCAAATTCGTCGTCGCCAATTTCTCAATGTTTCTTCACGGTCAATGAGAAAAGTTTTCCGAGTGCGTTGTTTATGGTCGATCGAAACTCCTTCTACTTGGCCAAGTCATATGAATAACGCCGATTTGTCACTCATGGTGGAGGCTCTTTATTGACTTGTGTTGTCGAGTCATTCAATCGCCTATGAAAATGTATAGAAACTTTTTTTTTTTTTTTTATACTCTGATACTGTGCAGGTCGAGTCTATCATGCAGTTTTATTTATATCTAAATCGGTGTTGATATTATAATATTCTGATGACATAACCTTCAAACAAACTTGTGTACCTAGGGAATAATGAATGCAAATGAAGAAAAAGAATAAGGAAATGATTAAAGTTCGTCGATAATTTTGTCTCTCCGAAACAGCAGCTCGGCCTATCAGCCAGAGAGCGCTCTCTCACATAAGTCTTATACAAATTACACGCCTGTCTTCAAGTCATACGTCGGGAACTAAGAGAGCCCGTATAATCAAAAGTCATCCATAATACTTGTAGATCACCGCATAACTCATCGAATGACGAACACCTAATGAGGACTAACTCCGAAGGAAAATGTACGCAGAGGGATAAGTTACAGTGCATACCTAAGTTACAGTCGTTTTGGAGAAGTAACGAAGGCTTCTGATGTGCGCTTGACACGCTATGGTCGGCATGGCATCCAGCAGGTAAGTCCGTGAGGGTCACAGTTCGGGAAAAGGAGTATGGTTAGGCTTTCTGACGCACTGTTTATGTTGTGCTTAATGATGGTAGTTAAGTACGTGGCCGCTTTAAGGGGATCTGTGCCCCCCCCCCACCCACACACACACACAAACACACACACACATAAACCCACAAACACCCATAACACAAACTCCTATCATCACAACCAGGGAATATATGCGATGCACAGAACATAACTATAAGAATCAGATATTGTTTACCATCTCTCTGTCGTTTCAAACAAACAAGCAAACAAACAGAGCCCAGCCTTACCCCCCCCCCCCCTTGCACCATTAAAAGAACAGTAGGAAAAGCCCCCCGGCACATTTATCAGGATTCATCATCCTGGCGAATCATAATTAACTTGCTTTAAGTATCACGTGTGTTTTCGTTGTTAATATCTGGTAATTGTGTGTGAAGCACCTCTTTGCTACAAGCCAGAATGTAATTAAGGATTGTTATGTTACTGGCCTTATTATACGTCAGAATTATATGCTAATTTGCAAGTCTTTTTTTTCTCTCTTATTTATCTAACTTTTTTGAGAGGTGGAGCGAGGAGGATTAAGGGGGGAGGGGGAGGTACCCAAGGGACGATTTCGTTTTCAGTTATTGCTGTCATTTTATTTCTTCGCATTAAACACCTCACCAAGATACAGCTGCGTTAGCTGCTCTGTCGCGTGGGGCTAATGTATCGCTAATTTTTCATCATTAACTTTTTATGATTTTCCTGTTCTCA
>BOPN01004470.1:43564-46064 GCA_017312705.2 Penaeus japonicus | reverse complement strand
TTCCAAGAGAACCATGAGTTTATCTACTTGTTTTGTCTCCACTACATTTGTTGTAAGCGTAGAATCTGAAAATAAGTCCGGTCACAGAACACGCCCTTGTCGAACACCTCTCTTGATGTTACTCTAATCACTCGGTTCCTTTTCTGCTCTTACTGCTACAGTCTTTTCCTTGTATAGATTTATTTTTTTTTTAATCCATAGCAAAGTCTTGGCATCGATATCGAGTTTATCATGGATAGCAAAATGCTTTTCGTGTTGAACTTTGTCAAATGTCTTTGAAAAATTCAAGAAATACATAAATATTTCGTTCGATTATAGATAATAAAAAATTTTCCTTTTCCTTCGGTGAATTCACATTGCACATCGGCTATTTATTCTCACTTTATCATTACCATTTTTTTCACTAAGATTTTTAGCATCAATTTTGCAATGTGGCTTATTAGGCTAATAGTTCGATGTAGCTCACATTAAGTAGTGTCTAATTTTTCGTAATGTAATCACTATGCGTTTAGGCATGCTCTTATACATTGTTATACATTTTCCTGTATTCATGAAAGATTCCATTACATTGATTCCAAAGACTTGGAGTTCCTTTAATATTTCCACTGAGATATTGTCATGCCCCGCTGTTTTATCATGCTTTGTGATTTTAAAATATATTCAATTTAGTTTTTCCAAGTCGGTGGTCCATCAATTTCTTTCTCTTCTGTTATCTTCAAACAAATAAAAATATCTTTTTTTCCCATTATTATAGTTCCTATCTTTGATTCGAAACATCCACATGACGAATGCCTTGTATTATTTCGTGCTTGAATTTTGACTCCGGTGTGCTGCAGTTAGATTTCTCTAAAACTCTTTTTCAATTTCATTACATTTTTGTCTCACTGCATTTCTTTCTCTTTTTAAACTTCTGTTTTATTGTCTTGTCTAGCTCTGTGTTTCAAGGTATCTTTCCTTTTGTATCCCCTCGTTCCCTCTATCATATCTAGAAAATCATCAGTCACTCATTCCTGTGTCTTTTTTTCCTGCAAGGTTATGAGTACAGTCTCCTTAGGACTTGTGCTGATCTCCTCAAAGGCTCTCCACTCTTCTTCAATCTCATCTTGAAGAAGTGTTCGTGATTTCTTAGACTTTTGACTGAAATTCACTTCTTGCAGTTTGATTTTCACGCCATTTCTTTGACAGAAAATTTGATTGTTGTTTAGCTTTTTATTTTTAGTTTATGCAATCGTCTTAAGATTTTTAGCCGATTTAAGTCATTGTTGATAACCTGTCCGCGGATAACTGTGGTTCTGCTTTACTGCATTACGAGATCGTTCGTGAATGATGAGGGAATCGATCTGACTCCGCGTGTTTGATTTGATCTCATCTTTTTGAAAAAGAAGAAAAAAAATGGAACTAGGTCATTCGATTTTCTTTGCGTTCAGTATGTTTCATGTGGCCAGCCTTATCAGTATAGACAAAGTTCCCATTCTGAAAAAAAAAGAAAAAGGAAGAGGAATCCATATATTCGTGTTGGACATAAGAATGTGACCTTTTTTTTAAAGGATATAAGGAAAGTTTATAATGCAGAAACTTCTAATCAATTATCAGACACACTACGAAATTCAAGACAATAACACAAGATCGAAACATTGGACTAAAGAAAAAGAAGAAAGAAAAAAAGACCAAAATGGATATCGGTGTGTCTCTTCTCTTCTCTAGCAGACCACCTTTTATTGCCAAAAATAGGCTGATTTCAGACACCATCGATTCTCTATTGAAAAAAGTCACTCTGACACGGTGGTTTCCAATCCTTGCGCCGTGCATAATTCACTGGAGGGCCGCAGAACTGTAAAAGGATTATGATAATAAAAGTCCTAAACTCTGTACTGAACAGTGTCAAACACGTCAGCTCCGACATTCTAGCTTCCTTTGAAAGTCACATTTATATAGATAACAAAAAGAGAGAGGGAGATAGGTAGATAGATAGATAGAGAGAGAGAGAGAGAGAGAAGGGGGGGGGGGAGGAGGAGCCAGAAGCACTTGGGGATGTCAGCAGTCTCAAAACTAATGGTCTCAAAAAGATTGAAAACTATTGCTCCAACCTCTTGCATTAAAGCACGCGTATTATTTTCAATTGTTTATGATTCTAGATAGGCCGAAAGAAGGATCATCTATGTAAAAGCAATAGTTAGGGAGAGACTAAAATTAAGAAAGATAGATATGAAGATTCGACACTGTTGTGTAAAGTAAAAAAACACTAACTAAAAATTGCATGTTAACCGAAATGTATACCAATGGTTTATAACCAAATATATAAGCATGGTCTTCTTAGTCTTACACCCCAAATGCTCACTTTAACAACAATGCCTAAAAGTACTCCAAGAAAGTTTATACCATGATGACTCTAGTGTAGTTGTCAATTCAACACTAAATACTGTATAGATATAAACAATAAACAGTAATTCTGCCTTTGGAACAGCATCCAAGACATAGTTGTAACACGATAACTGTAATT
>BOPN01004470.1:0-2500 GCA_017312705.2 Penaeus japonicus | reverse complement strand
ATGATCACACTTCCCTAAGAAGATTATATCGTCAAAATCTTAAAAACAAAACTGGAAAGTGCCACCGGTGATTTTACAATTTAATCTGTTTCTAGCCTAATAACTATATTCCAAATAGTACCATTGGCCATAATCGAGAAGAAAAGAAAGAAAGAAAGAAAGAAAAAACTACCAGCAATACGAAAAATAGAAGAGAGGTACTTTTTGTTTTAGACAATTCGTAAGCGTTGGAGAGTACAAACGTACCAGCGTTACTTTCCAGCTTTGTGTCTATTTAGCACGGAATCGATTAAATTCAGGATGGTTTAAGAACGATCTCATCCTCCAATAACGTTTTACATAGTGGGGTTTCTACCTCTGTATCTTCACGGTAGAATATATCGGAATTCTTCAGTGTCAGTTATATCCAAGACCGATATTCCTTCTGTAGAAACATTCCTCAAGACCTTTAGATAGATAACACGTATTCAGTGTTGCAACTTGGTCTTCAAGTGCTTTCCTTTTCGACAGAAATTTCCTCGTGCTCCGAAACTCTCCTACTCTCAACGAATTTCCAGGTAAAGGGTATTGCAATTCATTGATCAAGGGAATTACTTGTTTTGGCGCTTGGATGTGATTTACTAGGAAAATTATTTTATTAACGTACTTAAGAAAAATACATTTCCCATTTTTGTACGGAGGTTAGCCAGGGCTGGGGGTGGGTAAGTATCGTGTTTGCGTATGTGCACATATGTGTACTGTCTTTATTGAACCGGTAAATGCATTCAAAGTTTTAAATAGAATTCACATTATAAACCCATACCCGAAACCGAATGGCTATAATACTATTTTTTTTTTTTTTTTTTTTATGACGGTTGTGACATTGGATTTCACATTAATTCCCTCTATTTTGTTTTTCCTTTTGGAGGGGCAAGAGGGATAGGATTTAAAGGGCTGTAATAGGATTTAGAATGTTTGTCATATTTCCGGATTAGTAATTGAATTGAGTTTTCTGATGTTGTTAGTGAGCGAATTTTATTAGTGTCATATTCATTCGATAATTTTCTCTTAAATATATAGCACTGATTGTTATAGGGTATTTGGCAGCATGCACACACACACACACACACACACACACATAACAAAGTATAGAAATAGAGGGAAATCAATCTTTATGATGAATTGATGAATAATATCTGCGAAAACACACAAATACATACACACAAAAACTCGCTATATAAAATCTCCTATATAGAGTATAATTTTTCGTTCCGGGGAAAAATCGACCCTTAACATCCCCCCTATCCCCCCTCCCCCTGCTTCCCCTCCGACGTCACTGTACCTTTTATCGTTCACCGGAAAACGCCCAACGATAAGTTCATTAAAGGCCACTTAAGTGCTTGAAAGGCCGGTCACCAGCACGCTCCTCCCCCCTCAACTCCACCCCACATCCCCCCTCCGCCCCCCTCCCCCCTAAACCTCACTGGTTGACTGAGCTTGAAATTGCAGTTGTTAGTGCAGCTTCACGAACCAGCAGAGCAAATTTTGCGAACCGCACGAACTAGACAGGAACAGGTAAAAAATGAAACAAAAAGTGTAATAGGAAAAAAAAAAAAAAAAACTGGAAAGAAAGAGAAGAAAAATGATGAAGTTATATTAAGCTTTAGCTATTAAGAATTAATGGCAAAGCTGATGATCGTAATGATGATCACAATAATGCTAATGATGGCAATAACAATGATAATGATGTTGATGATATAATGATAATGATGATAATGATAAATAGCAATGATGATCATGATGATATTAATGTCCATGTGCATATTTGATAACATCATAATGCTCTTGTTTGTGCGGGATAAAAGATAAAGAAATTTATCCTTTATCAAATACCGCCATGGAAAATTAGGAAACAGAACCCGCATTTTAGAATTATTAACGGTAACGTAATGTATTTATACACTAATTCTTGGTACAGGGAAATGTTCCCGAAACTATTTTGTCAAAAATATGCGCAGTATTCTGAAAGAGTGAGAGAGACAGAGAGAGAAATAAAGAGATGCACAATAGATGAGCGAGGGAGACAGTGGCAAATAGAGAACAAACACATTAAGACAGGAAGATAGATGAAGATAGAAAAAAGAGAAAGGCAGAGAGTCATAGACAGACCACAAGAAAAAAAGAAAAAAATAATAAGAAAAAACAAAAACAAAAAACAAAACAAAAACATGGAGCAGAGTTCCAGCCCAATCAAATGTTATCTTCTTTTCAATCGAGAAAATATACTAAGACCTTGACCTTTCATCTTGAGGTCAAATACAAGCCAGTCATTTCATGTGTCCACACTTGATACTGCAGACCTCCTAGCATACAGGAACTAAATTTTGGAACATGTGATTATCTTATATATATATGTATCTCTATTTCTCTCTCTCTCTCTTTCTCTCTCTCTCGCTCTCTCTCTCTCCCTCTCTCTCTCTCTCTCACTCTCTCTCTCTCTCTCTCTCTCTCTCTCTCTCTC
>BOPN01004469.1:94700-112200 GCA_017312705.2 Penaeus japonicus | reverse complement strand
ACACACACACACACACGCCAGAGGGCGTGCCCCGTGTCTTGCCTGCGAGGGTGAAAACGGTCCCAAGTTTCGCAGATCCGATGCGACCAAAGGCAGTTTTTCTTCGGCTTGCATCCTCGCGGCGTGGGCATAAGCACTCTGGGCATAAGGTCAAGGCTCTTAGACGCTTTCTAGATGCTTGATATTTGGGTCTCGAGGCACCGGCGCGTGGGGCCTCATCAATAGAGGCATCGGTGAGATATCACACGAGTACATAAAAAAGAAAAAGCGGCCTTTTTTGTGACTCCTCTGCTCTGACTAACAGCTTCCTGCAATTGCAAGTTCAGATTTGGGAGGATTTCCTAGTGTAAGACCTGTTGTTGTTTTTCCCCTTTTTTATTGTTGTTTTTGACAGTTTAGCAGATATTACTCTCTGACATATTTACTTGAATTCAACAAGGTTCTGGAAGACATGCATATATCGGGGATGGAAGAGAACCAGCTGGATAGTTATTTGATTTCCTGGAAGTAGATTTGTTTTGTTGCACGTGTGATTGTTTAAATATGTTTAATGTAGCTGAACATTCGCCATACCTATTATCAATAATGATAAATTGAATAGCACATGAAGTTGAGTAATTGCACATTAGACTTGCAATATGTACAAGTAGGGTTTCATTATCAACTAGCATTGCATTAGCATTGGAACTCTATTTATATCTTGTATTACTGTGTCCCAATCTGACTATACAATAGCCAAGCTTAGAGTACATTAGTTTTAAAAAGTTTGAATGTCAAAATGCTTTTATCTTGCATACAATCTAGAAAGTTACAGAGTAACTTTTACGAATGGACTCTGATATGTTCTGTGCATCATGCAAGTACCCGTTATAAATCATTGCATGCATCAAACTCTTTTGCAACCAATCGACATTTACACTATACAACACCACAGTGACATTAACAAAATAACGTTATCTTGGCGCTTGGACAACCAGCACGCAGAGTTGGAACATGGTCCACACTAGCAACTTTAACCCGAGTAATCTGATGTTTCTGTTAATTTGAACTCTAATACGGCAGTGTATATAGTAACAGAAATTCATAGGTACCGTAGTAAGTTAAAACAGAAACGGATTGAGAACAATGAGGAAATTGATAAAGCAGAATCCTTATCGAAACAAAGTTGAAATTGTTGAAAATGTAAGTAGTGAAGTCTCGATATTATACTTACAAAATTAAGCCAATTGAGAGATGAATGCTCTTGCATTTCATTTTCAGCGGGATTTTAAATATATTTTGTGAATAGCATTTCTTTGTAGTCTTATCGACATATACACAGTGTTTTGTTTTTTAAAAGGATTCTCTATAAATAAAAACTGTGTGATATTTCGTTGTCATCATTAGTAGTATTATAATTATTATGGACATTATATTCAACATTATTATGCATGTCTTAAGCACAGAATGAAAATTTACAATAGTATCATAGATAATATCTTTATTTTATCCATTATCATAATTAACAATACCAACGGCTCATATGCGAAAGCAAGATAAAATGTCAACATCAATGGTAACATTCATTCTTGACTGTTACAATTATCATCATTTAACGGCTTTTATCGTGGTATTTAACCGAGGAATGTGTCGCTTTTGTAATATGACACTTAATTTATATATATTCCTGTATTTGAACACTTCTTATTACGATATAGGCCAAGGGTCGGCGCCTCCTGGCACATGATAATGATCATAATAATCAAAAGAAAATTTGAAAGGTGAGGCAAGAAAGTAGTATAATATTTGAGTGGGTCGACCACTGCATGGACGAGTAAAGAACGCAGATTTTGTATCTTAAAGGAGTAGTTATGTGTAATTCCAAAATAAATGTTTTGTTTACATCTTTGTAGCATCACTTAACCTTAAGTGGTAGTCAAAAAATAATAAAAGGTGGCACGCGAGGTAGTTGAAAACAGGAAATTTATACGGCACTGGAATCAAAAGGTTACCGACCCTTGATACAGGCCATGTACAAATTATTCACATATTTTCTAGGTCGCCTAAAATTAGAGATCAAAAGTTTTTTTTCCGGATCTGCATGTGGTTGAAGATGTCAGTGATAAACATGACAATCCCCGCCCCTTGCCAGTTATGAGGAGTGCCTTACAGACAAACACTGGTGCAGTATCACAGGTAAACATGGTAAACGTCTTGCTGATGCCAAAAAAGTGGACCCAAATGCTCGTATGAAGTCGGCCATGACAAAGCCCATTACACTTGAAATGTCAACAAAGCTGAAAGATCTGCTGAAGCTGTGTTCATCCACTTCAGTATACAAAGTCAGATCATCTGCGCAGTGGAACCCATCCTTAATTAATTAAATTGAAGCACATTCAAGGCCCCTTACCGAGGTGAATTAGATGGACGGATGTTCCTTCTTTTGGGGAGTTTTGTAAATAATGAGTCAAAAGAAAGTAAAACGGAAAGCTTTCCATTCACAAACTACTGATTCAAAGAAAAATGCTAGAAAGACATATGTGGAACAGAATGCTGCACTGCATTGCTCGGAATCAATCTAGTGACTACAAAATAAAATGTAAATGCTGTTGATTTCATTGACAAATATGAATGCTCCACATTGCCACCAGTTCTGTTTAATGATAATGGAAAGTGCATGACCATGGAACAAATGCAATTCTGATCGAAAATTTGGAGGCAACATCAGAAATATCTCTCCCCCCCCCCCCATTAGTTTCTAAACAATTTAAAATCATAACAAGCCAGTACATGAATAAACTGTTCAGAGTTTGATCATCCCAGTGGCACACCTCCGAAATTACAGATTTCTTTGCAGTCTCTCCAACATAGTATTTTTACTCAGAGATTCATAAAATAACACCTTTCTAAATATAATTAGTCAACGCTGCAAGTTGGAGGATTCAAATATCCCAACTGGACATTTCTATTGACAGAAATGCGAGTCGTGTGAGCCTCGAGTTCACACAAGAAGAAACAGATACTACCATTATTGTACATACTATCTATGGCGCTGAAGTTGCCTACTTGGAAATCTCACTGTTTTGGCTGATGATACACATGTCATTATACTTTTGCTTTGTTTCATTTCTTCTCCTCATTTAGCTGAATAACAAGAAATGTGGATCAGCTCCTTATCATTCTTCTTACCAGTCCAAAATCTAATGAAGGAGCCCGAATCATTCGAGGAATTGTCACTTATTCATATTATCAGTGGAAGAGACGTTACGTTCATGTCAAAATGGATTGGCTAAACCATAGCACCTGGCATGCTGTTTCTGCTTTGGCTTAATGTGGGGAGGGCTTGGCTTACTGGGCAAGAAGAAAGAATGTCTTTTCTGATTCCAGAGAACTATTCATGGATTTTGTATGGCCAAGACTGAAGATAATGATACTGTAAATTCACCGTAAGAACTCAAAACGCCATAATACTTCCACGCTTTTACCCTTGCTTTGAAAGTGTCACCACCCGAGGGAGCAGTCGCGAAATATTTGATGAGGGCAACATTTGCGACATATATAGACAAATATGATGCAGCTTGAAAGCAACATCTATCAACATTTGGAGAATCAGGCTTCAGTCAAACCACCCCCATCCACAAAGCCAATGTGTCATCTCTCTATCTCTCTCTCTCTCTCTCTTTCTCCCCCCCCCCCTCTCTCTCTAAATTCTCTCATTCTATCTCTGTGTGTCCCTCTCTCTCTCTCTCTCTCTCTTTCTCTCTCTCTGTCTCTTTCTCTCTCTCTCTCTCTTTGTCTCTCTGTCTCTCTCTGTCTCTTTCTCTCTCTCTCTCTCTCTCTCTCTCTCTCTCTCTCTCTCTCTCTCTCTCTATCTCTCTCTCTCTCTCTCTATATATATATATATATATATATATATATACATATATATATATATATATATATATATATATATATATATACATATATATATATATATATATATATATGTACATATATATATATACATATATATATATATATATATATATATATATATACATATATATATATAAATATATATATATATATATATATATATATATATATATATATGTGTGTGTGTGTGTGTGTGTGTGTGTGTGTGTGTGTGTGTGTGTGTGTGTGTGTGTGTGTGTGTGTGTGTGTGTGTGATTATATATATATATATATATATATATATATATATATATATATATATATATATATATATATATACATATATATATATATATATATATGTATATATATATATATATATATATATATACATATATATATATATATATATATATATATATATATATGTATATATATATATATATATACACACACATATATATATATATATATATATATATATATATATATATATATATATATTATATATATATATAGGTGAACTGTTCACCTGTGGTTTCTTAGCTTTGATTATTGTTGCATCTGCTTGAAAACACCTGCACAGATGAGACCTTTTATAGCGTCTCTGACCTTTTTTCATTAACCGTCCGAACGGACTTTCGAGGAGGATCTTCATACTTGAAGGATTGTGCAGTCTTTGAGCTCTTTACGTTGCTGCTTAAACATTTAGCCTGGATGGTTTATCTTCAGTGTTTGGATTGATTACTGTTTTAGCATGTTAATGTTGTTCCTTTGCAAGGATCTTGTAAGTTTATGACTGTTTTATGAGGTTGAACAACTATGATTTCCGGATTTAGATACTTTCAATTGCTAAAGTTGGGCTTTACAGAAAAAATGCTCGTGATTTGTTTTTTTCCCCATTCATGTCATCAATTTACATTTTCATTGAGGTTTAATTACTTCTTTTTTTAATATGTCTAAATTTGGTGACTTTTAGACCCCTGTCGACTCACATATCGTAATTTATCAATACATATTACACTATGTTGAAGACTATTCTGATGCAAACATTTAAGTGGTCATGTGTTTGATAATGTTGTTCCTCTGTGGAGGTGTCACAAATTTACTTTGCCTTACCCCTAACTTAGAGGCTTCAAAATCACTACAAAAATGATATTAAAAGACGAAATTTCATTTTTCTGCCAACAGTTGAGAATGTTATCCGGACGTTTCATTATGCCCTGTGTCCTTTTATGAATAAAAGTCATAATATTTTTCCAACGACATTATACAGAAGTGAAATCGGCATAATTGGCAAAGTGTATATGTCAGAATCAGATGTATAACTTTCGAAAAAATAGCATTATCTTATATCAAAGTAATATGAGAAAAAGGCCTACACTGTGTACCTGCGGAATGGAAAGAAGTGGTTTCTATTACTTTTCCACATCTTGGAACAATGAAGTTGAACTAGTTAAAAACCGGACTTTTCAACAGTATACCGGGCTGTTTCATATTTCATACCTGAAAAGTTATTCGCTAACTTATTCGACCTATATCCATATTGACAAATAATGATCAAATTCTAATAATTACATACATTATATACATTTGATTAAATAATATGTACATAAATTCCCCGTTAACACCAGTGATATCACACCGGTACGTCATTACGTCAGAAATTCGATCCCGTTGCGCATCGCGTAAGGCTCTTGTCATACACATGCAAATAAACTAATTTCATGCAACGCAAGACCCCGAAACAATATAATAAAACCAGAAACCCACACCTTCAGATATATTTCAGCAAAGAAGAGCGAGATCGAGAGTTCACAATGATTAAACCGAAGTAGACTCATCAGCTGCTTCCATGCTGTCAGCCAGGGCGCAGAGGCACAACAACATGGGGTCGCTCGCGATGGACTTTCCGCAACAAATTCTCTTGGCCGTCGAGAAGAATGGCTCCGTCATTTCATATGAATTTGCCAAAGCGCTAAATGAACCTCACCAGAAGATCGTTGGGGCAATTAAATCTCTGGAATCGCTTGGTGAAGTGAGTAGTGTCATGAACATATTGCATGATTTATGTCTCGAGGAAAAGTTTGGGTCAAGTAGTTTATGTAGTTGATATATATATTTATTTTACAACTAGAGGTGACGAACTTTTATATCATTTGTATTCGTCCTGATCATAAGTCCCATATGTTCAGGAATATCGGAAATATTATATTTTTTTATTAGATATTTTTTCTGAATAGGCCTCTGGTAACCCTGTATTTAATTATCAGGAGGCTGTTCGTCCCAAATAAAATAAACTTCAATCCTAGGTAGTTTGAAAAAACAGCAGGTAGATAGCATATTGTACTTATTAATAAATCTAGTGTTAATAGACTTAATGGTGTCTACTGTGCAGATAAGGGTAAATTTTCCGAACAACGCCACGTTAAATACCACAAAAGTGGTATCGATGGATTCCTCTCAACCTCTACTATTCATATATAGTGAAATTAATGAGCGCTTGCACCCCTGGAGCCCACAATCTGGGTCCCGATAGTAGGGGAGGGCATGAAGTAGATCAGGGAAATTGCGGGGTAAAATATGAATTCCGGCCATATTTCGTATGCAAAATCTTAACCAATTACCTACCTAACTTTGCTTAGGTTTGCCCTAGCCAAGGGGGGGGCAAAGCCCCCCCCTGGACCCCCCCTTTTTAAGGCACTTCGTGCTACCTCGTGCTACTTCAGTATCACAAAAACCTTAGCCCTTAACTACCTACCTCACTTTGCCTAGTTTTAAAATCAGCCTTTGTGAAGAGGGAGCTACACCCCCCTGTGGATATCCCTTATTCAGGGCACTTTGTGATACTTATGATGCGTAATTTGTTCTGTAGATGAAAATGCCGCGACCACGAACAACCTTCACACTGTGCCATGATGACAGCAACTGAGTCTTCGTCTCATATATTCCTCAGGATAGGAAACTAGGATCGATAATGACGCGACCCCTCAATAGAGGGCACTCTATAATTATATTGGAAACAATGGGGCATATTGCGCCATCTATCGAGAGAACATAACAGCACATGCAGGTAATTCATTTGGGGTTTCCAGTCCACAGCTTGTTGCTATCTGTAAATACGTAAACACAGCCATGTTTAAATTTCAGGGCGAGGATAGTGGTGTTTCGGGGTACTTTGCACAAGGTATGTTGTACGAAATGCCCTAAAAAGGAGGGGGTCCAGGAGGGGGAGAAGCCCATTCTTGGCTAGGGATTAATTCAAAACTAGGCAAAGTTAGGTAGGTCATTGGGTTAAGATTTTGCACACGAAATATGCCCTGAAGTAGGACGAGGTAGCACAAAGTGCCTTAAAAAAAGAGACCCAGATTGTGGGGTCCAGAGGTAGAATTGCGAATGATTTCCACTATATATGAACAGTAGAGGTTGATAGGAATCCATCGATACCATTTTTATGGTATTTCGTAACATTTTACCCCGTAATTTCCCTGATCTACTTCATGCTCTCCCCTACTATCAGGACCCAGATTGTGGGCTCCAGGGGTGCAAGCGCTCATTAATTTCATTATATATGAATAGTAGAGGTTGAGATGAATCCATCGATACCACTTTTGTGGTATTTCGTAACGCGGCGGTGTTCGGAAAATTTACCCAGATAAGTTTTAGTCCCAATTAGGAAAGAGCAAAATACCCTATAGAAATTATATAAGGTAACGCAGATAAATTTCTTGAATTGGTCCGCATCACAAAACCGATCAAAATTGGTATTAGTGGATCCCTTATGATGTCTGCTAACCAGATATACCAATATACAGAACTAATAAATAAGTATGTTATGAGCATCTGTAAATGCTCTAAATCTGCAGGCATGGGAGATACGTTTACTAGGCATTACTTGTTTACCTCATGGTGCCTAGACTGCACCATGTCATACACACACACACAAGTAACATCAGCCTAATTCAGTTAATAGCAAATCAAAATTGATCAATTTGATGTTAATTCAAATCCAAAAAAAAATCAAGGGATGTGGCATGAAGTGGTCTGCAACTGGGGTGGGGGTGGGGGGGGGGTCCAGGGGGTGACAAAGCTCAAAACTGGGTAAAGTTAGGTTGTTTGTTGGTTTAGGATTTTGTAGACCAAAAATAACCAGAAAAAGGTGAATCCAAAAGAGTAAATTGTAAAGCTATCACATGTTCTTCACTTCGATTTTACAGTAGACAGAAATATATGGTGTTATATGTAATTTGTTGGGAGACATTGGTAGATTACCTTTTTTCAATAGAGTAGTTACGGATTTTACCCCTTTAATTTTCTTGGGATACTTCATTACCCCTTCATCTATTGGGTCCAATATTGTCATTAGTGTTGGGTTCCAGTAACTAAAACCACTGTAAATGCACACTAGACACCACAAGAAATCCATTGAGGTCAATTTTGATGAGTTTTATAATATAATGAGTTTTATATCAAAACAAAGAAAAAAAGATCAATATCGGAAATGTTGCCCAACAAGGGAACTGAAATTTCTGATCATACCATCTTATGGAACATGACATTCAAAGAAATGCTTATTCTATGTCAGTTCCATTTTAAGTTTACAGTAGGTAGAAAATTCAGGAATTCCAAAAAGCATCTGCTTCCAGCACCAAGAAATTATAGCAGATGATGCATGCAAAAAGACATTGTGTTTACCTGAAAAGTGCTGTTAGGTGTTATTTCCAAATTTGTCAGAAAGGATCATAAGAAGGTAATTTATAAATGGTCACCAGTATTTTCGTGAAATGCCTAACCATATTTATTCTGGTAAGTTAGTGCATGATTCAACTTCCCTATAGGAATGGCATAGAACTATCTAGAAATTTCATTATTTGTTAGATCTTAACATAATTTATTATAGTTTTTTTTTCATACTCTCCCAAGCTAACAGGACCAACTTCATATTTGATCCTAATACTTCTTTTTAAGAGGTATTATGTAGATTTTCCATTAAGGCTGATGACTGCAAAAGGGCAGCATCAAACTTAATTAGTTCCTTAGTTTACTACGAATCACATGGAACATTAACACGCTAACTTTACCAGAATATATATGGGGGAGGTTTCCTAGCCCACACCTGACTGAAGGAGAGCCTTTGGTGACTATTTGATGCCACCCCACTCTAAATACAGCCAATGTTGTAGCTACAGTTGCGATTTACAGATGAAAAGTTTTTGTCTTTTGATAACAGAGTCCAGAAGAAATTCATTAGTTTAAGATTCATTAGTAACAGTGAATATTACTATTATTATTAACTTTTATCCAATGCTTCTCATGTAGAGTTTCATATCATGGTATAAGGTATTTATCCAGAATAGCAATAATTACTTAGAATAGACCCACATCAATTGATGCAATGTCCTCTTCAGTACACACATTGGCATTAGCCAACAATCCTCCACCACATATATTCTGGCAAGATGAGTGCTTGTACTGGTCCCAATAGATTGCAAGGGAGGTCTGCAAGCACTATGGTATCTTGCCTGAATATACATTGTGGAGGTTCATTGATCTTTGCCTGAATGGAAAGCAAATTGGCCATGGCACCACTTAGGTCTGTAGAATCTCATAAATTATTGTGGGCTGATCTCTACTCTGCCTATGTTAGTTTTATGTCTGGTAGTGTCTTATGCAGACTTTATAACCATTCCATTAGTTATTCTTATCTGGATGATAAATATACTATTTTGTACTTGCAAATTTCAAAGACATTTCTAGATGGCTTACAACTGTATGTCCAAACCAGTCATGGTGAATGGTTTTGGAATATATGGGGGAAAAAATTACCACCAGTTCACATATGGAGGCATTGTTTTTTGATGTAGCACTTTTTACTGGAAATGTGTCAAGAATAATATCTTTTCAGTAGCAAGAGACTAACATATTATTGTAGCAATATATATATATACAGTATATACCCTATACACATTCATTGCAATAAACAAATATTGATTATTACTTTTATATTTCTAATGTTTGCCTGGTTAGATTTATTATTTACTATCATATATACAATTATATAATTTCAATTATTACAGGTTGTATCTGTGAAGCAGACTACTCAGAAGACTTGGGAATGTACAGAAGAAGGAGCTTCTTTGGTTGCTAATGGCTCTCACGAAGCAAGGCTCTTCAATTCTTTAACATCAGAAGGATGTCCTATTGCAGATATCAAAGCAAATTTTCCAAATGCAAATATTGCTTTAGGAGCAGCAATGAAAAACAAGGTAACATACACATGAGATAGAGGATGAAATTCTCTTTTGTCATATATTTTTTTATAAGATATTTAATGTGGTTGCCCTAGAACTATTTGTATAGTTATTATTTCCATCACTTATTATTACTATGATGATGATGAAGTAATGGTCTCACATTTTTTTCATCCTTTATTTTTTACAGTGGGTGAAGAAAGAAGGAGAAAAGATAGTACCTGTGGTTACCAGTATAAATGATGAAGTTCAAATCCATCTCCAGGCTATTATGTCTGGATCAGCTGACAATGTTCCAGACAAAGTGAAAGTTGACTACAAAAAGAGAAAACTTATTAAAGAAGTGTAAGAAGGACGTGTTTCATGACCCTTGTTGAATGGTACTTGTGAATATGTGAAATTATTTTTATTTATGGGTTATAATGCCTCTTGCTTTACCCACAGTGAATTAACAGTTTTTGAGGTCACTAAGGGAAGCGAGTTCACAACTTCTATCTCAAAACAAGAAGCTGAACTCACCAAGGATATGATTGAGAGTGGACAGTGGAAGAGCAAATCATTCAAGCCTTTCAATTTCAAAGCAAAGGTATTGTTTTATTTAGTTAGGAAAATGCATGTGCAAATACCTAAATTGAGTATAAAGTGCCTTTTTTGAGACTGAGAAGATATAGTCATTTATGTTTTAAATTCTTTAGGGTCGACTTGATCAACGCTCTGGACATCTTCATCCTTTGATGCAACTGAGATCAGAATTCCGACAAATTTTCTTGGAAATGGGATTCACTGAGATGCCTACGAACAATTTTGTTGAAAGCGCCTTTTGGAATTTTGATGCCCTCTTCCAGCCCCAGCAACACCCAGCAAGGGATGCTCATGACACATTTTATGTGGCTGAACCTGAGAAAACTCTGGGTGTTCCTGAAGACTACTTACAACGGGTGAGATGAAATAAAATCTCATTTATTCTTTATTATGTAATATGTCCAAAGGTGCCAGCCATCAAGATTTTGATGCAATTATTATGTTTTTAATGCACACTATACTACCCAGCATCTAAGTCACTGGAATCACTGATGCCAAAGCTGATGCCAGGGCCTAGTAATAGAAGAGTATAACCCCCTTTTTTTAATACACATAAAAGGCATAACTCCATCTGATTCCATCTGATCACTGAAAATTGGCACCTTTATATATGTATGTTCAGATCTCTCCTTGAAAATATTCTGAATTTGGTTTTATTTAATGGCTTCTGATATTTGCAGGTTAAGAAGACCCATAGTACAGGGGGCTATGGTTCACTTGGCTATCAGTATGATTGGAGTAGAGATGAGGCTCACAAAAATCTTCTCCGTACTCATACAACTGCTGTTAGTGCTCGCATGCTCTATAAACTAGCTCAGGTAAGGAAGAGTGAAACAAAGAAAATGGGTTCATCAGAAATGTCATATATTTTTAGTGGTCAATATGATCATGATTTTTGCTTTTGCCTGAAATAATCATAGCATTTATAAAGAAACAAATTTTGAATGCCATCCTTAAGTGAAATAATTCTTATAGATAATTTACAGAATTTTCATTAATTAAATCATACCAATGACAGGAAGGATTCAGGCCTGTCAAGTTTTTCTCCATCGACCGAGTGTTCCGCAACGAGACCCTAGATGCAACCCATCTTGCAGAATTCCACCAGATTGAGGGAGTTGTTGCTGATTACAATCTCAGTGTCAAGCATCTCATGGGAGTTATCAAGGTAAATTTTGGCTTAATTTAGATTTCTGCTCTCTTCTCACCCCTCCTACTTTATTCTATGCTTCCCTCTCTCTCTCTCTCCTTTTCCTGTCCATTTGTACCATACTATGGTTTATAGTTTGGTTGTAATGGAATATCTTGTACTCCTTACACAAATGAAGCATGATTTTAGTTATTATTATAATGCAATAAAATGAGACTTTAAATGACTTTTCAATTAAAGTTTTATGAATTTTTTTACATTTTTGTTAATATTTGTATTTTAGGGATTCTTTGAGAAGATTGGAATCACCAAGTTGCGCTTCAAACCTGCCTATAACCCATACACAGAGCCATCCATGGAAATCTTCAGGTAAGATAGTGCTGTTGATAAGAATGTTCCCCTTAAAGTTTATACAGGGTTGTCCATGTTCCATTTGATATTTTCACAACCAAGTTGACACTAATTTGAAAGCATTTGATTCATTTTTGTTTATTTCCTAATATAGTTCTTTGCATCTTAGCACTAACTTGTGTACATTTTGCCCTTTACAATTTTTAGAATTATATTATTAACCCCTTGCTGTTGTTAGACAGAGATACTGTGGATTCAGCTAGGCTGTCATGGCTAGGCTGTAGTAGTTGCATATTCCAAAGACCATTTTACATATATAGACTGCAAAAATAACATAAATGTCATAATTTGTATATAAGCATATACGTATGTGAATGGGAAAAACTCAAATGTGGTACAAACAATTGACAAAGCCACTTAAATAGTTACATTCTAAAATGTATACCTACAAAGCAGTGTGGGTTTGCATCCAGCAAATGTTTTTACCAGGCAGTTCAACAGCTGATTATCCATCCTGTGTGCATAGATACCTCTGAACTTCTCAGGTCTGTAGGGGTTAAATGCAAGACCATAAATGTTTGTTGAGAATTACCAATTACACAAAAAAGTTACTGAGGAATAAACCTAGTGTTTTACAATAATGATCTCATGGAATGTGCCACATATTTTGATATGTGAAATACTGTCAAGCACTTTCCCTTCCCACAAAGAGTTCCACTACTAACATTGCAACCGCCAAGCAATACCACGACTTTGAATACCGGTTGTGTCAGTGGGTTAGGATGGGCTTTGTAACTCAGAATATAGAGGCCAATGCTGGTGACTGTCTACTGCTCATGCAAGAGAACCTCCCTGGCCAAGACTCGAACCTACTCTTCTATAGTGAAAAAGAACAGAACTGCACCACATGACTTACCGAAAGGATTGTCAGAACAGAATCTAGATGGGTTTCATGGTTGTGTTGTAGGGGTCTAGTTCTGCTTTCTTTCACTTGAGGAGAGTGGGATCAAGTCATGGCTAGAGAGAGATTTACATTTCAATATAAAATGCATTGCTGTATTATTTCATCACTTTCTATACATATTTGATATCTTAACGTATTTTCGACAATATTTTTAGTATTATTTTATATCCTGTAGCTTTGATTTTCTTAAATTTTCATACATTTGATTTTATGATTAGGCTAAGATTGCATATTATCAGATTCACAATAAAGAAGTTACATATGTTGAGGGCCATCTGTATATATAGTTATTTATTGATCTCTCCCATTTTCTTCCAAAGCATTCATATTTTTTTTCGTTCTATCTTTCCTGAAATTTGGTAATTATTATTATTATTATTTTTATATTACAGTTACCATGAAGGCCTAAAGAAGTGGGTGGAAGTTGGCAACTCAGGTATGTTCCGACCAGAGATGCTTCGACCAATGGGAGTTCCAGAGAATGTGACTGTTGCTGCTTGGGGACTCTCTTTAGAAAGGTAATTATACCGGTTACATTTACATTTAGACCTAAGCAAATCTTTCAAGCACTGGGATCATCAAGACATGGTCATTTCACCAAATAGTTTTATGCTTTCCATGGTTATCAGATGCTTTAGTGAATTTTTTCTCTATATTTTGCACTGTTCTGCTAGTTTTGATATTTTGAGAGTATTTTTTCCCTTAAAAGTATAAATTTTCTTTGTTTTACAGACCAGCAATGATTATGTATGGAATCAACAACATCCGCGAGTTAGTTGGTTCCCGGGTGAAAATGGAGCTCATCCTTGATAATCCAGTCTGCACAATTGACAAGTAGGCCTCATGAGCAATATATTTTTTTATTCTCCTCATTTTAGTTATTTATATATATTGTTATTTTTATTTATTTTGTTCATCAGCATGTGTTAATTAAATGTTATCAGCTTAAATTAGTAAACTGGTCTTGCATGATTGGTTTTGGTGTCAGAGTATGGACATGTGGAAGGAAGGTCTTGCTGTTTTCATTGCATCTCAGCTCACAGACTTTTCCACAACTTTCAGTTTGTAGCTTGATGAGTAGGCCTACCAATATTTGGTAGCATTATTGAACATCATACCAGTCAGACTCAACATTTATGTGAAAAATTTGAGGGAGGAAGATTTTGGTATTTTAGCATTACATACACTTACTCGCAGTATGTCTGTGTCTGTATGTGTGTGTGTGTGTGTAGCAACACTAATTAGAGGCAAAAGCTTTCTTATAACCAGCGATGAGGCAGCAGTAAACTAAACAAAATATCCACTAGATACTGTGAAAAAAGAGATATGTATGTATATGATAATGTATATATGTATTTGTGTAAAATCATAAATGTATATTGTGTGTGTTTTTTTTTTTTGTTTTGTTTTTTTTCTTTAATTATTATTATATTTTTTAACACAAATGATTGTAGTAAATATTTTATTTGTTTCACTGCTGCCTTATTACTGATTATAAAAAAAGCATATTACAATAGACTCAAAATCCTTGTCATTGAGCATCCTGGTCAGGAGCTCATCTTCAGGACAGCTGTACCAGACAGCAAGTATCCACCTGAATGGACAATAAAGATGTCCACCAAGGGGGATGCTAATACCTGTGATTTCACAAAACTTTTTTTTATAACTATCTTGAAACCACGGGGATGCCAAAAAAAATGTCAAATTTTCTGGTTCGTCTTTTTGAGCACTGGGGCCAGGGAACAAGTTTTTCTATATGGTTAAATGTAAAGAAAGCTGCCAAGCTTTAAAAGTATTCTTTTAGGCAAAATACAAGATTTGGATACCCATGTAGATATTGGTTGGATCCCTAGAAAACTAGATTTGATTGTATATAATATGCCTGAAGATATTCCTGTCAATGTCTTTTATTTCCAGTCTGTTGCTCAGACCATATAGAAAAGAAATTGAGATGCCAGTAACCTAGTAGAAATAAATTGAGTCTCTATATTCCCTCTCTTTTTCTCTCTTTCATTCTTTCTTTCTTTCTTTCTTTCTCTCTTTCTCTCTTTCTCTCTTTCTCTCTTTCTCTCTCTCTCCCTCCCTCCCTCCCTCCCTCCCTCCCTCCCTCCCTCCCTTCCCCCCTCCCTCTCTCCCCCTCCCTTCCTCTTTCTCATTATTATCCTTTTTTTTGGGTTGGTCAGTTCTTGACTGCTTTTTTGTTCATTTTACATTTTCTAACCATTGATTTGCCCACCTTCCTACCTATCTAACTGTTACTCTCCTACTTGTTTATTAGCTCTTCTATCCATCTATCTACCTATCTATTATTGAATGTTTTTTTTTAGGATATATATGAAAGCTTAGATTGTATAATTGTTTGGGAAGATCAGGGTTTGAATAGTTGTGGTTTTACAGGCGTCAGTATTGTTTGGAGTAGACCATTTTTTAATGGTATGAAACGTGTCAATCTGTTTAATCCATTCGCGCCGGTTGACATCCTATCACGTTGTCGAAAAATAACCCTGGACCCCGGTGACATCCTGAGACGTTGTGCAGTTTCTCACCGAGTTCCGGGAGGGGCAATGTGACGTGCTGAAACATCAGCAATAGATCACTAGATTGTTCTCAAATACAATCATTTTACATAGTTTCTCATAAAATGAGATATAACGTTTAAAAAATGACGTCACAGAAAACTACGGGATATTGATGACATCATGGTAATCTCTGCTTCTTGATCGGTTGAATAAAAAGATATGAGTCAAAAAATATTGTAAAATAAAATGTGTTTGGCCAAGAAATAAAATAAAGTAAAAAATTACTAACGCAATACTAGTTCTAATTTGTTGATTACCCATGATATCACGTCATGTCACGTCACAAGGTACATGTACATATTCATATGTACGTGTATGATTATTCATATTGTTGTTCTCTTCATTTTGGTATAAAACAAGTTTTTTGATGCCCTACTAAGAGATTGCTTCCACTTTCCTGTGGTATATTCTCATAGAAGTGAAGAATATAGGCAAAATTCAATCAAATAAAACTAAAAAGGCATTACTATAACATGGTTTTTGATTGAAATGACTCCTCTGAACATGGCAATATTTTTACGTGCCTTTACATTGTAAACGCATTCATCAAAATCCTAAAAATAGGGTGGGTGAAAAACGCTCTGAGAGGATCAGCGCGGCCACATGCAGGGAGAAAACATCCCGGCATGAAGCGTCACGCGCTTCTTATCTTCCCGGCATTAGCGGGAGTAGGGGGAAATTTGTCCCATCGTGAATGGGTTAAAGATTTGTATCACTATGCATGAATTTACACCCACATTTCCAGTTCGTCATGCTCGTATTTTGATTAGAACTGTTTGTTTTTTTAAAGTACTGTTACTGGTCGTATATATCTGACATGAAGTCCAAAGATTAATTCATACACACACAGTTGTATTATATATGATCAGTGTGATTTTTTATTATATAACAAATGTCTGAAATGAGAGCAAGAATATATTAGATAGGAAAGTTTGTAATAAGAATTCACTGAGACTTTTTTTTATGCAAAGAGGGAATGAATTGAAGCAGAATGTAATATTGGTGGCCTATGATTAGACTTTTTGAAGTAAGCTTAGAGAGCAGGGTGGATGGAATGGTGTTTCTTTATGCTTTGAATGTGTTCCCTTGTATTGTTTGTTGTAGCAGCCCTCCTTTTTTAATCCTCCTTCAATTCATATTTTACTTTCTTACATGCTGTTCTACATGCAGAATAAGTAAAATATTTAGATACAATATACTTCAAATATTCTTAAATTGGTATTTAATGTATATATATACTACCTTGAATAAAATCTGGTAATGAGAATGTTTAGGAAGTCACTTGAGACTGACAGAGGCAGACAAGTATATTTTGATTTTTTTTAACAACAGGCAGAAATACCTTTTAAAAGTTATAGAATGCACATGGTACCTGTTCTTAAAGCTTCAGGATTGATGTACATGGCTTCGCATGCTCCATGCAACTGAGAAGGCATATTGTATGAAAACCATTTTTGTTATAAGTTGTAACATTTTGTTCTGTTTTGTTGTTACTAAAATGTTAATGTTTCTCTGTTATGGCCTTAGAATATGAAATTGTGTGAGAGTAGGAGCAGTTTGTAAACATAAATTCAAGATAATAAATATATGTTGGTATTTTGTGATTTTTATTCCAGAATTTATGTATTTTGATATAGAAAATACTCAGCAGATATTTAACCTTCCACTATGGGCATTTTTTGCGGGGTCAGATCACTTTTACACTGCTTTTTTACATACAAGCTAGTTTATCCTTCACTTGTTTAAATAC
>BOPN01004469.1:74700-82200 GCA_017312705.2 Penaeus japonicus | reverse complement strand
AGTCTTAATCATTATGCCTGTCTAGGTGGAGTAAAAGCCGGAGTTGTTCACGATGTCGTTATTTATGCTGATCCCCGTCGACCACCTTATAGTCTCAGGATCTTGGCAAATGCCTTGTCTTCCAATTTCTCTGTATGTCTCCGGGTACACTGCCACTCCTCAGTTAAGGTAAGCTGAAACATTACTGACAGAGCAGTAATAATGTAGTTTATATATATATGTATGTATGTGTGAGAAAAGTTCAATACCTTTTCTTTTTTTTCTTATTACTCTTATTTCTGATAGATACATATGAATATTTTTGTATTCATGCTCTTCCACTTCCACAGGAGGTGTCTGAAAAGTTGCAGCAATTCTGGGGCGTAAGTGGTGCAACTGAGCGGTCTCAGAGTCAAATTTGCTTGACATTAGTTTGGAGACAAGACGGAGACACGCCCACAGCTTTAATGCCATCTCTTTCAGTGTCACCATTGGCACCCAACCAGGTGATAAAGTGAATTAATTTTTTGACTGGTACTAGATCTTGGATTGTGTATTTCTGTGATGAGCAGAAATTTCCTTTTTTTTAAGGATTATTTCAGTTAATACTCTCAATTTTTAGTTGCTTGAAGAACAGGAAAATGAAAGCAATTACCCAATTGCATGTTCATAAATTGACAGAATGCATTCTCACTTGTAGATTCATTATTTTTTCAGAGTTTTGTATGGTTAATACAATCAAGACTTATTTACCTATAAATGTACAGGAAAGCATTGGTAAAGTGTCATAATGAGAGACTGATATACAGAGACAGATTATATTGCAGGGATTTCAAATACTTGATCATAATTTGTTTTTTTCTCATCTGTAAGAAATACTATAATTCATCCTTGCTTTCACAATATATCCTGCTATTTTACATATTACCCATATATTTTACATGCAGTAAATTAGTAAGGTACATTTCGACTGCATCATTACAACCAGATATCAGTGTTAGAAATATAAATGAGAGAAAGAATGATTACAAAAACCTGTGTTTGTTTGTGTGCTTTCATTGCAGAGGTTCAGTGCAAAACAAGCTGTTTTGGATATACATATGAACTTGAGGCTTCTTTGTGTATCTATACAATTTTTTAAAGAGTTTATCACTTGATTATTTAAGAAACTAACAAATTATATCAGACAGTGGTTTTCAGCTAATTATGACCCAGTAATGTGAGCGTGTACCACATCACCAATACTTTGTGGATGAAACCATTTATATTACTAGCTATAATTTCCTGGGATCTTACATTTTAGTCAAAGCATTGCGCCACATATCCAACTGCAGATCATTTAGATCTTTGACCAAAGGCACAGTCAGTGGTGATAGATAACTCTTGTTCACCAACTAGACAATGTGATATGAATCTTTAATTATATATTTATTCTAAATTTCCAGATATGAATATAAACAGAAATAAGTGATTTACCTATATGATAGATGATAATAAATAGACCAGTTTATACACATATAACATATTGATTAACCCTCCCACATTTATAGATACGCGGAGAGCATAATGTTGGGCGATACTTAGCAAGGCTTGCGGAAGTTGGCGCTCCAACTTGCAGACTTTATGAGTGCCTTTCGAATCCAATCTTCACTGTCCAAGTGGATGAATTGTTGGACCAGTGTCATGGAAAGCTTACTTTAGGAAACAATAAGTAAGTAATTATTCCTCCACACTTACATACACATGTGTACACACAAATAAACATGCAAAAGCATATGTACACACACATGCACAAAAATGAAAATACATGCATGAAAATGAACACACTGGCAGGCACATGCACACACACGCACGCACGCACACACGCACGCACACACGCACGCACACACAGACACACACGCACACACACACACACACACACACACACACACACACACACACATATACAGGTATGTATTCCTTTATTTTCTATTGGTTATTAGATAAATCATGTTTACAGGATGATATTCATATCTCCATATCTATTATATAATTGTGGATTTTAACATACTTTTCTTTGTTGCAGAGAAAAGGCTGCTTTTATACGTGAGCTTAACGTAAGATTGGGAGATAGAGAATTCCTTGTCAGTTCAGACCTAACTTTAGCCGATGCTGTGATACTCTCCACTCTGCTGCAGCTGCGCATGTTGGAGTCAGCTCCTTCAAATGTTCAGAAATGGAGCAAGAGTTGTCTAATATTACCTTATTGTAAAAATCTAATCTAAAATTTCATTAGCACTTCTATAATGATTTGTATCAATTAAAGTTACTAGATGAATATTAATTCATATTTCTGTTTGGGTTGGAAATTGAGTGTCTCAAAAATGTATGAAAACCAAATGTGATGATTGTCAGTCTGTCTACATCAACATTATTATTCTTTCTTTCTCTGTCTGATACTTCTAACATGACTTGAAATTATGCAAGATACTCTCTGTAAAATTACTTACTCTTTGGACATATACCAAACTTAGCTAACCGAAGAATCTTTTATATGAACTGAAATTTGCTAGTAAATTTTGGGAGACTGGAAGATTGACTGCCATCATGAACAAAACAGACAATAAGAGAAGGTAAGACAAACAGTAGGGACTTAAATTTTATATTGCCTTCCATGTAATGTATTTATTATTATTGTGTCAGTGAGTGCTTGCACCTCTATGTAATTATGTATATTTGTTTTCAGTTATGTTGTTTGTATATGCTTACATGTACTGGTTAATTGAAGGAACTGGGATAAAGGAAAAAATAGTTTTCAGATGATTTAGGGGTAATTGCATTCAGTAGGATTAATTAATATCATTGCCTTCGGATTTAGGAACACCAAAGTTAGTCTCTTTTTACATATATTAATAGGTCTGTAGGGTACTGATTTCTTTTCTTTAACTCAATGTGAGAAATTTGTCTTATAAATTCCTATTTGCTTTCTTTGAGACAGAGTAAACTAGAACCTTTTGTGTCAGATCAGAGAGATTTATTCAACCTTCTTTACTTGAATATGAGCAACTGGAAGTTGCCTTGTTGAGTCTGAGGCAGCAGTTGTAAAGCTGGAGTTTCTTGATGATTTATGATTGTCTTGAATTTGTCAGCAGCAAGACAAGTGATAAAACAGTAATTCACACAAACTGAGTAACCAGCATGACATGATCTTATTTTTGCCTAGATTGCAGGAGTTGCAAGGAAAAATTATCGGGGATGATTATTTTGTATGTGTGGTCTATATAAAGGGTTAAAGATTGTAATTTGTATTTTGTTAAAATCACCAGAAGTACTTTTACATTTATTTAGTAAATTTACTTACTTTTTTGTAGTTTTGTAGCAAAATTTAATCTTCTGTATCAAGAACTGAACATTAAATCTACATAACTTATGATGAATTACAAGTCAGTGTTTACATGTACGTGTCTGCAGATTACATTAGGCAGTGCCTGATTGTATATGTTACTATCTCTTTACATATTGTATAACCAATATTACACTATATAAACAATTATTCATGTCATACCCAGTATCTTGTAGGCAAATGCTCAAAGGTTTTTAGAAATACTCACATTCTTCACATGATAACTTGAAATGTTTCACCAGATAGTTAATGGTAGGACCAGGAACTCATACAAAGAAAATGGAAATGCTAATGGCATTTTTGATGTGACAGGAATTTTTCATTACCAAAATTCACTAGAATACAGAAAGGAAGGATGAAATGAGTTCATTATTTAAGAAGCTAATTTCCATTACTAGATTATTTATTTATTGAATATTATGATAATTGTTGCTGAATATTAAGGACTTAAGATTTGTTTAATGTTTGATTTTTTTGTGAGACTAGTATTGATATTTTTATTATTATTTTCATTATTTTTTTTATATTTTTTTTCATTTCATTGGCATTCAAGAATAAAGAATGATGACAATAACCCATGCCTTTTAGTTATTACCAGTATGCAGTATTACATTTTTCTTTCACACCTCATAACAATGATAAAGATTCCTAGACTGAACAAGAATATTGATGCTTGGTTATTAGTATTTTCGTCTTTCTCTATGTGGTAGATATAATGGCTATTCATCTATTTTCTTTTGCTATAGACACAACTACTTACTTTCTCACAAGTCATTGATTGCTCTCAAGACAGTTCTTTGGAAGTTGTCACAACACAGTAAATTGGAGGAGTAGGTGGCTTGCTCAAAATTCAATATTAACCCACACAGGACGGGTGGTACAGCATGTGTACCGCGCATTCAAAAGCCTAGTTGCCGGGCGGCACAGTATTGTGCCAGCCATTCAATTGATTTAGGCCTAATAATTCGAATGCCCCGGCATTTGGACATTCAAGGCTAGAATTCCCCCGTCGGGAATGGATTAAGACTATTTGATGAGCTAGTTAAGTTAATTCTATAAAATCAAGAAGTTCTGTCTATAAACCATTTTATTATCCTGATAATGACAGGTGATGTGTTTTTTCGTAATACATGACACAGGAGCTCTTGCCTGATGATGGGCGTCATGATGTTTGGGGATTTTGGATCACTATGTTATTTTATTGTGCTATGAGTAATGAGTGAGTGATGTTGACAATTGGAGTCATAATTATTATAACTGCCGTAATATAAAGCAAAATGGGTTTCAACTCGCATCCAAAACCTAGATGGTACCACTTTCTTCTAGCACCAGCAGGAGAGAGAGCCTTGAATGGCATCCATCTACAGTCTCTAGCAAGCACTATCTCTATAGAGTGATGACACATAGCAAGTTGCCGACCTCTTGCTCTAAATTACCGCAGATGAAAGATGTGCAGGCAGAGCGAAGAGGAGGAAGGTGACTCAAACCATGCCCAATGCCTACAATGTGCCCCTCAGCCAGTAAGGATGCCTTTTATTGTGACACTCATTGTCAAAATCACAAGTTTAATTCCTCTTCCCTACCTCTTCATATTGGATGGTTATAAGTTTCACGTTCATTCGTGACAGCACACAAATACGAAAAAATAAAGTTTTTTGACCTCCCCTGACACAGCAATACTTCTATCACAATGATGAAAAAGAAAAAAATGAGTTGATATGGACCCTGAACTACAATTTTAGCCAACTGGAGAATTGATAGAGCCTGTGTTATGACAGATATGTCTCTAAAAACAGTAAGACACACAAAAATGGCTATAGCTCTACAATGAGTGACTGAAAAGGAGTGGGAAAAATCAAGGTATGTTGCTGAAGCTGCCTCGTCCAGAAAAAAAAAAACATCCTGGAGCCTCGGTAAGTAAATCTATTCCCCGCTGGCAATGGGTTAACCCATTGGTCGCAGTATTGAAAAAAGGTCTGTGCAGTAGGATGGCTGTTTTACATGTCTGGCATGGTGCCATCCGCGTCTACGACTGACTTTGCAGCAAATCATGCCATCCGCTGCTAATGGGTTAAAGAGAAAAATGTCAAAAGGTAAAAAGACTTTTAATACCCACCTCTGGTAACAAGCACCATTACAAGTTAAATCATTAATTATAAATATGCAAGATATTCTTTACCCTATGGCGATGGTGCGTTACACTCGAGTGACACAGCTAAATTCCCGATGCCGGGGCATCATGTCAGTGTGACGTTTCCAATGCAATATTGCAATGGTCCGACGTAGGGGTTTTCGCGTAGCGCGTGCCCCGTCGGGAAAGGGTTAATGGAGGATACCATGAGAAGCAGTTCCCAGTTAAATTATGATTCATTTTAGTTTTTAATCAGTAGGAAGAGCATCATGCATAAAATGGGAAAAGAAATCACGGTCGCCTAAAATCTGTAACAATTTTATTCAGATTTCATAGAGTAATTCCAGTTCGTATGCATGAATTAATACATGGATATATGAATACTTTCATAATTTCATCAATATGGTTCATAAATACATAATTATATTCCTGTATGTAGTCAACATATGTATTACAGATATACTGTACTTTATAATGCATGTAAAACCAAGCAATGAAAAGAATTTATTTTACTGAAGAAACCATAAAATAGTCATAAGCTAATCTGTAGGAAATGGATAGACATTTTCTTATTGTGTTTTCAAGAGAAAATACAAGATATATCTAGATCTGAGCTTGTGTATGATGGTTGTGTCACTTCCATATACATATAAACATACATGTTGTCTTCATCTCCTAGGAACTACCCTCCTCTCCTACTATTCTTCTATGGGACAGATAACCTGGCCATTCTGGATGTCGTTGAAGAGGAGGAATTGCTTCAAGATGGTCGTCAAATGTCTGATCTCATACATAAAATGGAGATAACTGACAATAAATGGCAAATGATGTTATGTATGGTCCTTATCATATGTTCATTATGTTAGTCTGTTAGGTTATATTTTTTGCATGTCAAATAAGCTAATGCCTTTTCTTGTTTTTTGCATCTAGTTATAAATTAAAACAACTTTGACTTTAATTTATGACAAATATACATGCCATATTTTTCTTACATGTTTAATTCATCCATCTGTAGAAGATTGCAAAAACAATTGATAATTAAAGATTTAAATTTGAGATGATCATATATTATACTTCTGTGTTGTTATATTTCAAAAACTGTGGTTAAAACAATAATACCCATTAAAAATAAACAGAAATATATCTTTTATTTCATTTCACATACAGAAAATAACAAAAAAAATACAATACTTAAAACAAAATGATTAAAAAAGTATTTAACACAGTGCCAATCATTCTCACTTAAAACATTATTATACCAATAAATATGTGTATGTATGTATATATGTGTGTGTGTGTGTGTGTGTGTGTGTGTGTGTGTGTGTGTGTGTGTGTGTGTGTGTGTGTGTGTGTGTGTGTGTGTGTGTGTGTGTGTGTGTGTGAATATATATATGGTAGTTACAAAGTCAATTAACATATTTATTGCATATTACTACTATTCATTACATAATATCCATGCAAAAGCAAAAAGTGTATTGATCATTTATGCATACAAGTAAACAATTCTTCAAAAGTAAATAATTCTTCATACATCATATAACCACTAGCCTTCAAAAACAAATAATAATTGCTGTAGAGCACAAAGCTGCAGAAGCATTGCAAGTAACTTGTGCAAGGATTTCCCAAGGGTGAGGTGCAATAACAGGTAAGATATATTTCCATACATCACTCTATTCTCAAATATACGGAAAGTTCTCTTTTCCACATTAATAAACCAATATATTGATAATGTAATTCTTGAATATCTGAACTGGGACGTCATTAGGCATTTCTCCAGTACCATAAGAATATTTATAAAAGCCATTATATCAAACTGAGTTATTTACATCTTTAACCCATTAGCCCAGGGCCGATTATTTGCCTAATGCTTCTCCTGTCGTAAAGATAACAACCACACACAGCCTCCACATTTAAGATCTCTCCCAGCACAATACCATGCTGCGACTCTCTGATTGCTTTTCATCCATCCGATTGGATGGATGCCGAGAGGCATTTTTTACTTTTTTTT
>BOPN01004469.1:57200-59700 GCA_017312705.2 Penaeus japonicus | reverse complement strand
TTCACATATTGGCAATAATTAACAGTGACTTTCATGTAAAAGTAGTTAATGTCATACTATTTTACCTTTCCTTCACAGGATGAAACCAATCTCTGTTGAAATCTGAGACACCAGAGGGACTATCAAGTAAAGGTTACTGAAATGTTTTACATAAAAGTCAAGTAATTCTAAATAGCTTCCCAACTTATGTTAAAGAGCTGTTAAGCATGGAAGTAGGTTACTCTCTTCTTATGAGTTTTGAAAGGTAGACAATACCCCTCTTGATTTTACAAGGCAGATAATTCTCCTCACAAGGTTTTTCAAAGTATACAATTCCCTTCCCATTTCAGAAAGATGGACACAGTTAACATTATACAACACTTATTCTACCTGAACTATCTTCCTTTTCTTATTTATTCAAGAGTGAAACAGTTAATGCTTATTTCCTGTTTGTTTACAAAATTGCACAGTGGATCCAGCAAATATCTTCAATTCAACTCCACTAAACTAACTCAGTCAAATATAACCCAAGATCAAGAAATGGACTCAAACTAATCATTCTTATTTATATCATCACTATCCCATAGATATATGAATTAAACTGACAATCAGTGCACAATTTAATAAACACGAAAAATAAACATTTCAATACTTTTCCTGTATGTGAATGAAGACAGTGTC
Source organism: Penaeus japonicus (assembly GCA_017312705.2). Lineage (NCBI taxonomy): Eukaryota > Metazoa > Arthropoda > Malacostraca > Decapoda > Penaeidae > Penaeus > Penaeus japonicus. Next base: position 59,040 of record BOPN01004469.1, on the reverse strand, counting down.
GTTCTCCAAAATAGGGGATGAAAGAATGTATTTTGTATAATATTGCAAGGGAAATTGTCTATCATGTAAAAATTATGGGAATTCTAATGGTTTAATGGGAATTGTCTACTTTGTACAAAATCATTTAATGGCTTATTTTTAAAAAACAGGAAAGTATATGTCATGTTACATTTCAACTATTCAATCAAAACATTAAATTTATCTCACCTAAATGCACCAAACTGCTGTACAAATAAATGCAGACCTCTTTGGTGATTTATTACTAATTGGAATGATTTCAGACTCTATCTTGCTAGACTGTATGTGAAAGTTTGTTAGTCACTGTTAGCATGCCAAAGTCAGAGAGGCCACAGGAGTTGCTTGCCACACCACCATTAGCCACGTTATAAATAATTTGAAATAATTTGATTTGCAATGATAATTGCAATTTTGGTATCAAAGCGACATCTGTGTTAATAGTTATTCAAGTGTGCATAAAGCAACTATAGATGTAATATTGGCCTGAATAGCTGAAGATGGAATGAAGCACGCCGAGGATATAGAAGGATAAACAATGACAAAAACACAGCATATCACACTAACATGAAAGTAAATACTAAACAATTTGGTCTTTGTCAATCTATTGATTTCTTGTACAGTTCACCTTGAGGGTGATGGTTGCCCTCCTTGTAATCCAAGGGAGGGGAAACATCAGGGTAATATGAGGGAATGGGGAAGAGATAAGAGGAGTATTGTCCGGCTCCCTATGGGATGCCAGGTAATTGTTTTCATCATTTCCTGCATTTCCCTTACCTGTCATACACCAAGTGCTTGCGAGAAAGCACCACTATCAGAAGGAACACAAGCAAGAGCAAGGGAAGTTGCCCAAACGAAACAAGCAAAGTCATTAAAATGTATAGTCACCTTTAAATCAGTGATGCAATTTGTGCTAAAAGGCTAAAACATCGAATCCCAGGCACAAGCGTAGGTCCCGAAGGCGGTCCGATGATGTGTCAACAACGAGTAACACCTGTCTGTCTGGGCTCCAGGGCTGCCAACAGCACTTTGTAAACATTGCTCCCCAGAACAATTTATGCCATCAGGAAATAATTATGCAGATCTCAATTAACATGCTGTTGAGATTATTCATATAGAGTAGATATATGATTTTGCCTCGATGATTTTCAATTGAGCGTATCTGACGAAAAAAAGGAAGGAAATTCTGATGTTTTCATGCTTTATGTTTGCTACCCTGTTCTGTAACGTGGGTGAAAGTAAACGAAGAAAGAAAGGCTAATGTATTTACTTTTGTTTGTCCCAATCTTTACATTTATACTTTTTCCTCAATAAGTAATAGTAAAAGAAGTAGTAATAGTAGTAGTGGTAATAACAGTAGTAGTAATATCAACAGTAGTAGTATAATGACAACGATAACAATAAATGATAATCGGAATGACATTATTGTAACTGATAATGATAAAAAATATAATAATGATAATAACTGTTATAGCGACAATAAAAATGACAACAGCAGTAATGATAATGGAAATAACAATGTTGATAATGATGATAAAATAGTAAAGTATATGATAATAACAAGGATAGTAATAATAGTAATAACAATAATGATAATGATGAATATGATGATAATAATGATAACAATAACTATGATGCTGATAACAATGACAATGATAATAATAATTATAATAATGATGATAATAATAATAATAATAATAATGACAATAGCAATGATTATAATGATGGTAATGACAATGATAATGATAACAATAATGATGCCAACGATGATATTAATATCTATAATGATGAAAATTAAAATCATCATGATAGCAGTAATGGCAAG
>BOPN01004469.1:40000-47245 GCA_017312705.2 Penaeus japonicus | reverse complement strand
TGATATATACCATATATATATATATATATATATATATACATATACATATATATACCAACGCCGCAATTAGGATCTCACATTACACTCGGGGACCTCAATGTTCGGGGCTAAGGCTGTAACATTTGACATTGATATTAGCAGTGTCGTTCTTGCCTTATCGAAATCCCACAGGCATAAGTACCGTAGGCGTCACGTTCCACAAAGCCGAGATATTGCCCATATTGAGGATACAAACGCGATTTCCAAACATATCAAATATCTTCATCTATGAAACTAGCTACAATATGTACCCAGAGCCAGAGTACTTTTAGGGAAAAAGGTAAACATAACTGGGACAGGTGCGAAGATAACACAAACCGCTACTAATTCTTTTTATTACGGTTCACGCACACAAGGTATACCAACAGCCACATTCTTGACACCGTATCTCCAGATGAATTTGAAATAGACTTACCCTTTAGTAATAAGGCTTCCAGACAAGAGATATCCCATTAAATACAAAGAGGGAATAGATTGAAAGTAGAAAAAATGTTCAGGAGTATCATTGTCTCCTTCGAGTTTGAACTGCATACTGTAGTGGATATATACTATTGGTATTCTGTTCTTTGTTGTCATTATCATCTTTATCATTGCCATTATCATCCTTATTATTGTTATTATCAATGTGATTACTATTATTATCAACATCAGTGTTATCATTAGCATCATTATTATTATCATTAATATAATTATTGTTCTTGCTATCATTGGTATTATTATAATCTTTATCATCATTGTCGTTATTATAATTATTATCATTACTCTCCTTATTGTTTTATTATTATCATCATCATTAGTATTGCTAATACTATCATTGTCATTATCAACACTATCATTATCCTTGTTATTACCATAATTTTTATTTCCATCCATATGATTACTGTTATCACAATTATTCTTATCATTGTCATTTCTATCATCATTATTATTATCAATTTTATCAATATCATCATCATCATCATTACCAATATCAATATTGTTATCATTATCATTATCATCATTTTTCATTACAATTATTATTAACATGTTAATCATCAACATTATTGTTATTATCTTTACTGTCATTATCATTATTAATGTTATTTTCATTTTCATCATCATCATCATTTTTATCATCATTATTACTATCATTATTATGATTTTCATTATCGTTACCATCATTACTATCATTATCCTTTTTATCAATACTATCACTATCATTGTTATTGCTATTATCACCATCATTATCATTAATAACATCAGTAGTATTAAAACAACTTGTATTATTCTCATTGATCGTCGGTTCATCCTGTTCTTTCGGTTCCTTGCAATCCATTTCTTCCTTTTTTTCACTTTCCTTTCAATATCCTTCTATCAAATGCAGGTCCTTGGCAAACAGGCTTCCACAGGGCGCTGGATACCCTTACGTAATGTTGGGTCCAGCATTACATAAATATGCTCTGTTTTATTCAAGAAAGGGCATGGATTGTTTGTGCAGAGCAAACTAACGTTGTGGATACTCCTTTTTGTTGCAATTGCAATCGAGTCCTGGGTATTTATGATGATGTATAAAATAATGCCCTAGAGTTATCACAATTGAAACAAGATATATTGTGAAGAATTACGATACCACACTATGAGGTCTTCCGCATTATCATCCTTGTGATTATGATTTTATTACTATCACTGTTATTAAAGTTATTATTGTTATTAATCATTTTTATTATAATTGTTATTAATGCTATTATCCTTATTGTTGTTATAACACTTATCATTATTATTCATTAACATCATTATTATCCTAATTATTATCATTATTATCATTATTATAAATTATTATAAATTATTATCATTATTATAGATTATTATAAATTATTATCATTATTATGAATATTACTACTGTCATTATAATCCTCATTATCATCATTATTATCATAATTATTGTTACTATTATTACCATCATTGTTATGATTATCATAATCATTATGATTATGATTATCATATTAATCATCATTATCACAATCCTATCATTTTATTCATTATCACTGCCATTATCATCATTACAAAGTCGTTCCACAATCGTTTTCTTCAATAGGCCAGCATTCTTCCCTGTAAAAAGGATGGGGAACTCAGAGCACTTCCAGTCTTAATTTCAGAATTAATAGCAATGCTTTGTTAGATTGTATTTGTGGAATCTTTAACGCGATTTAGCTACGTTGATTCTTCGTGGTCACTTCTGCAGTACTCTCTTTTGTAATTCTTCAGGTACCGATATTCGTCTGTCTGTTTAATCATCCTTGTTGCCGTTTCTCCTGTATTCTTGAACGTTACTGGTTTTCGGTGACGACTTTCCATCACTGGTTCAATGGGGATATGTCATTTTTCTGTTGAGAATATGGTTTGCATATCTCTGGACGTATGGGCATAATTTTAAACAGGTTGATTCCCGGGTTTATGCCGTTTTGTGCCCTTCTTTCTACTGGATATACTGACTTGTTGATATAATTATCAAAAATATAATGAACCAGATTTGACGTATTTCAAAAAATTTGTTTCCTGAGTGCCGGATTTATGAGTGGGTGTTAGTGGAGAAGCTCCCCGATCTGTAGGTCCTTTGGTTAGGGTCAAAATGGGACCTGAAGGATGCTTGAGTCACCTCCCGGGAAGTGTACCTCCTTACCTCACGAGTCAGATGCTTCTCTTTCTTCTTTCGAAATGTCACCTTAGCTATGATGACGTGGAGGCTGCGACTATTATGAACTGACAAGGTTTATGGAGACGTGATGAGATAAGTAACAGTCAGTACAGAGCTAGCGCAGACGACGGGCAGGAACGAGAGTGGCTTCAAGGTATCTGCAAAGCGATAAGAAAGTTCCCTTGTGTTGGTATTGTCTTCGTAAACAGTGAGATTTGATCTCTTTTTTTCTCTCTCTGTCTTTTGGTTCTTGATAGTAGCAAAATTTATTATTTTGACAATGGCAATGAAACTAGATCTGCTCGTTCGAAACTTTGGAAAATCAAGTTGAAAAAAAAAAAAACTCAAGAGATACATGACAAGCAGGAAGAGGAGACTTCCATCAAACGAACGCTCCTCGCACAGTGAAAGAAGCACCACCTCATCACCATAACATTCCGCCGCGTAAGGCACACAAGCGCCGCTTCATCTGAAAAACCACACGCCGCGAGTACTGCAGCGGTGATTCTACTTTATTTTCGAGCAGAGAATAGCAGGCGGAGTGCAACACATCCGGAAGTACTACATATGCAACTAATTTTCCTGAAATTATGCGCTTGAAAGACAGGGACGATGGTAATAATGAGCAGTTGTCATTCTATATTTTGGACTCCTGCAACACCAAAGAGAGAGTGCGGAAGGGGTGGGCGAGAGGACGTCGGCGTAAGCGCACGATTGCCACTAATCATTGCAGGAAAATAATGTGCGCGTCAAACATAGGTGTCCGTACTGTTGACGCCCACATACATCAGCATCAGGTACGCTAATTGGAACAACATGTGCGCCCTCCCAGTCCTTTTGTTGATGCGGTAGCGATGGTTCTGAGTCGTTGCTTGCTCTTGCTGTCGCCGTTGCTTTGCAGTGATAGAGTGCCAGTGACGAAGCTGATTCGTGATAGCATCGATGGCGAGCTGCCAGCGTGGATGCATTGCTGCTCCTGCCGGTCACGTGACAGAGGTGTTAACGATAGTCTGTGGTAAACAAGTAATAGAGAAATCACCATACTGTTGGCGTAATATTTTTTGGCCACGCTACCTTATCATGAACTAGCCTGCGACCCTCAAGACAGATGTAATTCCAACGTTTATTCATTTGATTTTATAAACTTCATAAATCCTACTAAATTTTACTTTATTTCATTTTTTGTATTTCATGATTCCGTTGCATTTTCACCTTTTTCCACATTTAGCTTTTTATTTTATTTTTATCTATTCATTTATCTTTTATTCATTTATTTATTTTTATTTTGATATCCACGCAGTGATCCTCAGGAACATCCTCGAGGCCCTCAGTTGGTTCCGAGCGTTGGTTTGAGAACCATTGCGTTAGGTTGGCATTATCATATGGTAGCGCGCCTCTTATATGTATGTGCATGACTAAATAACAATGTCGCTGCCCACAGCTAGTGCAAAGGTTCAACGGACGGTGTCCAGTCTTTATCATTTGCAAGTAAAATTAGCCCAAGAGTTAAAAAGACAAGGACATGCGAGAAGGGCGGCTCACTTCTGCCCATCAGACTTACGCGCCTCACATAACGGACATCTAGATGAGAGAGCGAGGCAGTGTTGGCCAGGACCGGCTTCATATTTTTAGGGCACAGCCTTGTGAAACGCTGCCATGAGGGTTTAGAGTTGTCAAGCCGGGGTCAAGCAGTCGGTAATCAGATAGATAGGGAGGGATGACAAAGAGAGAGAGAGAGAGAGAGAGAGAGAGAGAGAGAGAGAGAGAGAGAGAGAGAGAGAGAGAGAGAGAGAGAGAGAGAGAGAGAAAGAGAGAGAGAAGGGGGGTAGAGAGAGAGATGAGAGGGGAGATAAATAGAGAGAGGGGAGGGAAAGATAGATAGATGAGAAAGAAAGAATGAGAGAGAGAGAGAGAGAAAGGGAGTAGAGAGAGAGATGTGAGGGAAGATAAATAGAGAGAGACGGGAGGGAAAAATAGACAGATGAGAAAGAGAGAGGGAGAGAGAGAGAGAGAGAGAGAGAGAGAGAGAGAGAAGGGGTCTAGAGAGAGAGATGTGAGGGAAGATACATAGAGAGAGAGGGGAGGGAAAGATAGATAGATGAGATAGAGAGAAAGAGAGAGAGAGAGAGAGAGAGAGATAGATAGATAGAGAGAGAGAGAGATAAAGAGAGAGAGAGAGAGAAGGGGGGTAGAGAGAGAGATGTGATGGGAGGTAAATAGAGAGAGAGGGGAGGGAAAGACAGATAAATGAGAAAGAAAGAGAGGGAAAGATAGATGAGAAAAAAAGAGAGGGAGAGAGAGAGAAAGAGAGAGATTTGTATAAATTATATACAGTTTTATAATGGCTCGAAAAATGACATCTTGAACATCCAGTAATGCCATTGCTAATATGAATTAATGTTAAAGGTATTTGATATAAATATTTATTCCTAATATCGATATTGGACTTCATATTAAGTTATAACGCAATGATTGCGAATACAAATTAGCTCTCCCAGTATTAGCATTATCAAAAAATACCTTTTCTTTGGTGTTCTTAACAATACTTTACTTAGCGACTAAAACGGGCCTTTTCTTTGGGTACGAGTGATATCACTCATATCATCGCCACACATTCTCCAAATGAGTTCGATATAAGACGGACATTTTTTCCCCATTTACTCGACACCCATTTACGCGCCAGCACTGCTCCTCAATCACCACGCTCTTCAGACTTAGCCTAACCTCAAACAGTTACGTTTTATAGGTCGATCCATCAGTACAAAAAATGGAGTTTCTTTAAGTATTAAGAAAGAAACGCAGCAATGTAAGCTTTAATAGTTTTGAAAATATCTGATTTTTTTTTTCTTCTACGAACGTGACAAGTGAAATGACAAATGGAATAAATAAAGTAATAAAAAAAGGGAAAAAGGCTACCATACAGGACTATAACGAAGGGTGAACACGCAGGAACTAAAAGTAAAGTCCCGTTTGGAATGGTATGTGATGAATATAATAAGGGTAATAATGATATTCTTAAAAAATGAAAAAAAAACACTAGCAACACTTATGATATGTATATCAATAACAGTAATAACAAGAATAAGAATAAAAAAATATGATAATACTGATGCTGAAAATACAGATAATGTGACAATAATGATGATATCAATAGTAATAGTAGTTGCTATTATTGTTGTTCTAGTAATAATGATACAATAATAGAAATAGGAATAACAACTAGAAAGAGATCTAATAGAGCGTAAACTTCCGCCGTTAATTTTAATTAGCTAACTCTTAATCTGATCAAAATTCCACAACGACATACCTCCCTCCACCGACCTCGAGCGCCCCAAAAGATGATTTAATGATGATTTAAACGTTTAGACAAAGCTATAGATCTGATAACTATAATAGTTATGTAATGCTTCTGCTGAGGATGATAATTAAGCAAGAACACTAACAACAAAATATAAAAGTGACAATTAAAGGTACGGCAATGACATGGCAATATTTGTGATATTCTATAATGGCAATGGCAATTATTGCAGTAATAAGATTGGTAGCGAGAGCCATTTCAATTTAAGGATGAAATTCGTACCAAAAATATTGATGATGAGAATAGGATGACAATGGTATTTATTCTTCTTATCGTTAACATTTAGTATCAATACCATTACTATCATATTAATGTCCATTACCATATTGCAACAATATTCATGATAATGATTGTAGTGATAATAACAATAATAATTCTTATCATTATCAGTACTACCATTATTATTATTATCATCATCATCATTACGATAATTAACATCATTATTATCATAGACATCATCATTATCATAACACTAATCACTATGACTAAGACAAACAAAGTGATAATAACATAATGATAAACACTGATAATGATTATGATAATGCTGCTGATTAGCGAATAGAGGGCGAGTCCCCCGCTTCACCAAACACTTTACTTCCGGAACTGAAGTGGCTTTGTCATTCCCTCTTCACTAACTTCGGAGAGCGACGCTATCTTGAAGCGGATGATTTCGACGCCACTCCGCCGCAGCACTTCGAGTGAATGGACATTTAGAGTGAATTTCTATGACAAAAGGTTTAGGCCTGAATTTACGTGCAAGCTTTTACGCACAGACATTACACTTCTGGCTTCGTCCATTTCGGGAGCCCTGGCGACGGCTGTCACGAGGGAAGAGCCGCCTCGCTCCTCCTCAGCGCACGCAAAGTGTGTGGCTCGCCCTGATTGTGACCAGATGCGACACGTGCCGCCGTCTTGGTGGCTGGTGAGGAGTAGAATTTGTTCCTGTGCATGACAGCCCTTCGTGACGCGACGCTGTCAGTAACATGACAGGTCTCTGTTTCAGTTGGGTAATACGGACTCGATGCCACCACGAAAAGCTGACGAAACTAGATGGCCGAGGGAAATAAAGTTGAGCAATATTTCATGGCCGACCCGCTCTCAAGATCATTATCGTGACTGTAAAGTTCTATTACTTAATCACTGATGGTATCTTTATGTTTCTTACCAACTGATA
>BOPN01004469.1:30000-32500 GCA_017312705.2 Penaeus japonicus | reverse complement strand
CTACTGCGGCCGCCCCATATTCGCCAGATAGTGAAGACTTGCCGCCGCGGAGACCCAGGTTGTGCAATACTACAGCCGTGACGATATCCAAGACGATGTGGGATATTACGCGCTATAAATATGACAAGGGCGGGGGTCAAGCGGGCGGCGGGAAGGCACAGCAAGAGGAGTGAGCGATGGCGCGGCTTAACAGGATTACGAGCCGAGTATAAATTGTACTTATTTATTTTTCACTGGTAGTTCTTCATCCGCCCCTTCCCCGCCCTCAGCCCCTTCGCCTTAGAACGAGTAAGACCTGCTATGCGAAGGACATTTTTTAAGCGCAACACTTTTTATGGGGACATCCATCTACATTTCTTGAATCTGGCACCAGGAAGAGAACCCGAGTGATTTATGGCAGGCGTCACAGGCGACCCCCCCCCCCTGCCGGTGAGAAGCGAATATAGGCCGAAGGCCCAAGCCACCCCCAGGCTGTTGCACCCCAGACGTACGAGCCCAGACTGAAGCATATAGCGGAGTGGGTCTCCACGTCACAGCAGCCCTAGATGTGACAGACCCACACATGCCTCCTCCTGCCATGACACTCCCAAGAATACATAAGCAGGATGAGCTGACAGCCCCGCGCACTGCACATCTACGCTCAACGAGTCCCCAACTGAAGGACGACGTGCATGCGCAGTACAACTTGTAAGGGTGAAGGTCGGGCAGACAGCGGAGGAGCTGCTTCACCTCCGCGCTATTTTTAGCAAAACAAAGATGCTCGCAGTAATGCGAGACGAGGCATCACGGGGAGGCATCATTAACATATCACGCCAGAGAACCGGGGCAAAAACGCTCATCATTCAGACATCAAGATAGCGAAGGGTTCACAGACATGATGGAGGTCAAATCGAGGACTTCAGGCTAAAAGGCAGAGACTGCGATCATGCGGACGGGCATCAGAAGGCCAGGTTCGTTCATGGTCCATGAGAGTCAGCCAGGCATGGTAGATTTTTAAAAAATATCATGACTGAAGGCAGATGTTGCTGGGCCATGAGTTATGGCAAAAATGAGCCCGGGAAGTCGTGATTACCAGCTGATACTTGGCCATGAAGAACCTGATCACGATGATGGCCGTGCAGTCAAGCCCAAGCAAGCAGAGATTATTCCGGGATATGCTTCATCACGCCGAATGGCAGAGAACTGCCCTGCCACACAGGACACAATGCGGTAGAGCCACACTGCCACAGCGGGCGAGCGAAAGTGTTGAACCGCGAGAGGCGAGCGTATGATCACCACTACCGTTATGATTAAGTGTATGCCAACGAAGACAAGATTCACTTTTTGTCATCATTATTATTAGTGTTATTATCATTACTATTAACATTAACATTATCATTATTGTTGTTATCATTAGTAGTAGTATTATCATGATTTTGTTATTATTTTGATTATTATAATTATTATCATTATTATTATCATTGTTATTATCACTATTATTATCATTATTATTATCATCATTATTATTATTATTATCATCATTATCATCATTATTACTACCATTGTTATCATTATCATAACCATTACCATGATCATTATCATTTATGTTGTTATCATTGTTATTATCAATATCATTATCATTATCATCATTATTACTATCATTGCTATCGTTATTATCATCAATATTATCATCATTATCATCATAAGCGCGGCTTAACAGGATAATGATGCAATTATCAGCATTATCAATATAATCATTATCGTTATGATCATTATCACTATTATCATTATCATTATCATCATCATTATTATTGTTACTATGCATTATCCTTAAGATAACAATTATTATCATAAGCATTATTTTCATTATCATTGCCATTATCATTATTATCCTCATTATGGCCAATGCCATTTTATCATCATTATTATATGTGTAATATTGATTGTGGTTATTATGAACAGCACCATTGTCATTATCATCAACATTATTATTATTATTATTATCATTACTATCACTGCTATGATATCCTCTTTGTGCTGCAGGAGTAGTAGCAGATGTAACAGTGGAAGCGCCACCAGCAGTGGTAGAAGTAGTAGTAGCAGTAGTAGTAGCAGTAGCAGCAGGAGTTGTAGTTGTAGTAGCAGTAGTAGTATCAGCAGCAGCAGTAGTAGTTGTAGTAGCAGTAGAAGTAGTAGTAGTAGTAGCAGCAGGAGTAGTAGTAATAATAGTAGCAGGAGTAGTGTAGTAGTAGTAGTGGTGGTGGTATTGTAGTAGTAGTGGTGGTAGTAGTAGTAGAACAATAGTAGTAGTGGTAGTGGTGGTAGTAGTAGTAGTAGCAGTAGTAGTGGTGGTAGCAGTAGTAGCAGCAGCAACAGAAGTAGTAGTAGCAGTAGCAGATGTGTAGTAGTAGTAGTAGTAGCAGCACCATCATTATTGTTATTATCATTATCCTCATGGTGTAACATAGTCCCCATTCTCTATCCCTGCCTGGTAGTAAACATCTCCCTAAGAGTGAGCGCT
>BOPN01004469.1:20000-22500 GCA_017312705.2 Penaeus japonicus | reverse complement strand
TGATTACCTTTGCGAAGTGAGTAAAATGCTAAAGTATGGTAGTGTTTCATTTTCTATCATCCTTTCTATGGTAGATAAAATAAAATATTGTATTTCAGCCAAATCGTTAAAAGTCCAGTCTGATATTGATATTGCATTGTTTTACTTGATAAAGTTACACTCTTCACATATAAGGGTAGTTAATTTCCCAATTAGATGCATCATCTGTCTCTGCTTAGCTGCCATGTTTTCCTATTCGCCTGATGAATGCAAAGAGGTAATCTTGATTTTATTTGTTTCTATTTATGTACGATAATCTGAAACTGATACAGGTATTCTTCCCAAGCACTTTCATTGATATCGTGCCACTTCTTGAAACACATGTCTACGTTTACTGCACAAGCTATATTAGAAGCTTCTTCCTCATATGATGTTCTTGAGTTCATTAAATCAAGCCAAAAATCGCCCATGACAATGAAATCACATATTTCCTCACAGGTATCTCTTTTAAGAAATTCCTTCTTTCCAACATATTTCACAGTTTTTGCTGCAGTTTCTGACAGCTGGGATACTAATCTTACCCGCGTGCGTTCCGTGTCTCACATTAACGAGTTTCTCTGGGAGGGAATGGATGGTCTATTTTTTCGATAACATCCTTAACCAGTTTGCTTGTCGCATATTCACTATTCCACATTTCAAATCTAGTGTCAAACAAATGATTTCTTATCAATTTCACCAGGTGGGGAACAACAAGGATATTTCTCTCTGTTGGGCAACCGGAATTTAAGAAATAAAATTCCCCACTGATCAAAACCAACTCTTCACATAACTTGGACAGGGCAATATAATTGGGAAGTGCAACTGGCAGATATCTTTTACCCCTAAGATTAGTTCAGACAATAAGTCTCTTATCATATTTACATCAAATTATTTAAACTGATTCAAAAGACTGTTCAATCCCTATTCATTGCACACCACAGACCAGGCTTTACAAAGTATCTGTTCCCTATGCGGGATTCCTTTACAATATTACCTTCATTAAACGATAGCATGCACAAATGATCTATATTCTAGCTGTTTTATTATTATTATTATCATTATTAGGTAACGATTGTCATTCTATTAATCTAAATTTGAGTTATGTAGAATTGACCTCCCACCTTTATTTTCTTAAAGGTCGCTACGTGGCTCCTTAGAATCATATTTATAAAGAAAAATAAATACACAATCATAATATTATGTTTTTTTTTACTAGAATGGCTATATCTCGAGACAACTAGTAAAAACATTATACATACCCTTTACGCAGCCGAAAGTTCACACTGATCAAAATCCTGATATAATGTCGCAGTAATTTCTGAGGTTGCCAGACACAGCAAGTACTGCGAATCTTTGAGCGCTTGCACGTGGTGTGAGATCGAGCCACATTTTAGTCGTATCTCTCCTGGGAGTTTGCTTTACGTGCCTGCTTTTAGTTCACTTTCTCTCGGCCATATTTCAGCTTGGGCTCTGGTTGATAAAACAGAAGGGATCTGTTCTAGCATGCAGTAGTATTTATCTATCTTACATCTTGCTTTCACTGCAGGACCAGAGTCATGATCCTGTCAGAGTGCAGTCATCTCGTCAGTCCTTACAGCCCATAAAGTTATCAAATGGAGATGAATTGGTATTAACTAATTTACAGTACTGAAGTACAACGTTACACTGGCAGTCTATCATATGTACGAAGATGCTGGAAAAAAGATAATAATTACTGTCATCCTCACCTCTCTGTGAGATAAAAAACGACAAACTGAATGTATCCGGCTGAAATATAATGCAAAATGCCGCTTTCTCTTCCTTGTGCGTAAACAAAACAACGAAGGGAAAACAAGAAAAAACACGAATATGCCGATGTATTTTTTTTTTTTTTTTTTTTTTTTGTCATATTTCTTCCTCAGGCCATGATTATGCCGTGAGGAAGCGATATAGCGAAAAAGCCTTCGAAATATTCGGATGTTTTCCTTTTTTTTTCCTTCGTAGATTTGTGAAAAACTCGTTCATGATGAATCTTCAAGCCCCGTGGGAAGGTAGATCACCCTTTGTCAACATTTCTAAAACCTCCTCTGATGAACTGAAGAACTAACTAACACTATCGCATCTGTTTGTTGTTCATAACTATAGATGCAAAGTTCAGCGTCATCTAAAATCATAGGAATGATCTCTTTCTAATAAATCCGATTCTCTAATAAAGATCGTAAAATTATTTTGTGGTTTTGATAATAAATTTGACAGAGGAATATCTGCAGTATCTTTCTAAAAGATTATTTTTACCAAGAACTTTACGAGGCGATGAATATTCGTGCAACACCTTGCAGAGTAGATTTACGTCCCAAAGAAAAAATGCACTAACAAACAACTGGGGAAATGAACACACGTGTAAAATGGTGTTCATGCAGTCAAACGTAGACACACACGAGTAAAGACACACACACACACATATACATATGTGTGTTTGCATATTATATACTGTATTATATAT
>BOPN01004468.1:72500-75000 GCA_017312705.2 Penaeus japonicus | reverse complement strand
TCCTCTTTATCACTTTCATCAGTACATTTATCTTAATTACTGTTATTATTATCATTATCACTACCGTTCATCATCATAATCATTATTAATGTTACTATTACCATTGTTATTATTATTTGCATTAATAGCAGTAGTACTATTATCATTATTGTTACTATTGTGATAATTGTCATCATTATCATTGTTGTTGACATCTTCATCACGTTATCATTAGCAGTATCAGCCTTATTCTCATTAATCATTATCTTTATCTTCATTTTCATCTTCACCATCACCCTCATTTTCCTTTTCATCTTCGTCGCCATCAACATCATCCCTACCATTATCATAATCACCATCACCATCATCATCAAGACTACCGCCACCATCATCATTACTATCATCATCACCACGACCAACCACCACCATCATCATCATCATCATCATCATTATCATCAGCACCACCACCACCACCACCACCATCATCATCATCACCACCACCACAATCATCATCATCATCATCATCATCACACCACCACCACCTTCATCATCATCATCATCACCACCACCACCACCATCATCATCATCATCACCACCACCACCACCTCCATCATCATCATCATCATCATCATCACCACCACTACCACCTCCATCATCATCATCATCATCATCATCATCATCATCATCACCACCACCACTATCATCATCATCATCATCACCATAGCCCTTACCCTAGATCCCGCTGCCAACTTCCTCCTCCTTACCATCAAATTCTAAATCTAATTATGATTGCAGGTTCGTCAGGATGCCAGTGCCCATCAAAGGAGGAGTGTGCCAAGCAGTGTGCCAAACCTTGCAAATGCTGTCCTTAAAAAACAACATGTTGCATCTCTTCTGATTATGTTTTCCTGTTTATGTTGAAATTGTTGATGCTATTATCTAGTAATCTTTTCTTTAAGTATGTTGAAAATAGCATCAAATTGATGACATTGGTATTCAGTTAATTTTTCTTCTTTTTCATTTATGTTGAAATCGGTGGCAATGTAATCCAGTCAACCTTCCTATTTCATGTTGAAATTGATAATAAAATTGTCCCGTTAACTTTTCTTGTTTAATTGCTCATACATTTCGACACCGCAAGAAAACGTAGCAATTTTTGTACCAGTCTTTCATCCGTAACTTTAATTTCCTTGATATAATTCAAGTGACAGTAACTCAGACCATCTCCTTTCACTCATGCTCACTTTATTCTCGTACACGCTACAAACTGGAAAATGAGCGATGTATTTGGCGAATGTGTAGCTATGCATGACGTCCGACCAAGACAGAATATATGAACGTCTATGTACTCCGGTGAGTGGGGATGGTTTCGGTATCAAGAACACCTTTTCAAGCTTCCCATTTCCCTTTCTGTCGCTGTTTTTTTTTTTTTTTGTTTTTTTTTTTGTCTCTCTTGCTCTCTCTCTATCTATCTACATCTCTCTCTCTCTCTCTCTTTCTCTCTCCCTCCCTCACCCCTCTCTTTCTCTTTCTCTCTCCCTCTCTCTCTTTCTCTCACTATCTCTCTATCTCTCCCTCTCTCTTTTTCTCACTCTCTCTCTCTCTCTCTCTCTCTCTCTCTCTCTCTCTCTCTCTCTCTCTCTCTCTCTCTCTCTCTCTCTCTCTCTCTCTCTCTCTCTCTCTCTCTCTCTCTCACACACACACACACACGCACACACACACACACACGCATCGGTGCTCACGTTTCTAAAAGACGGATGCTCTAAGTGAACAAAACATATTCCTGTTTCCTCTTCAGAAGGAAACAGCAAATCAGATATGATTCTTGTTTATTCTTTCATTTTGCTTTGTCTGCTTTGTCCCTTTGTTGATGAGATTCGTTCTATTTTTCGTAAGTTACTGTACAAGCATCCGGCAAACACACACACACGCACACACACACACACAGAAAGAGAGAGAGAGAGAGAGAGAGAGAGAGAGAGAGAGAGAGAGAGAGAGAGGAAGAGAGAGAGAGAGAGAGAGAGAGACTTTTGACTTTGACGAGTTTATTGAGGTAACATAGGTTATCCTCATCCCAATCTTAGTCCCTCTTTGGGCTCACATATATTTTACAAAACCTTACATCTATGTCAACATGTTGAAATATATACTGAACAAAAGGCGGGTCAATCACAAGCATACAGTTAAATGTTTACGTATCAGGAGAGCGATATGACAGTATAAATTGTCACCCTCAGCATGCCAAGTCCTCTCCTGAGGTCACATAATTACATACTTGAAAATGTGACGCACATATATGTTAATAAAACATATGTATGTTCCTAGAGGAAGGAATTTATCAGAAAGTCTATAAATATGTTTGTATTCAACAGGATGCTGTATCATAAATGATATTCATCCACATCTCAATAATATCCTACTCGGGCTATCATAGTCTCGACAGGAGGGAAGTCACAATCGGATATACACAGTTGTCAACTACAATTATGTGATCGATGCAAAGTGTTTGTACTTCGAACGA
>BOPN01004467.1:107500-123572 GCA_017312705.2 Penaeus japonicus | reverse complement strand
ATGTGTGTATGTACGTGTCCTTGTGTATGCATGTATGTGTGTATGTACGTGTCCTTGTGTATGTATGTATGTGTGTATGTACGTATCCTTGTGTATGTATTAATGTGTGTATGTACGTGTCCTTGTGTATGCATGTATGTGTGTATGTACGTGTCCTTGTGTATGCATGTATGTGTGTATGTACGTGTCCTTGTGTATGTATGTATGTGTGTATGTACGTGTCCTTGTGTATGCATGTATGTGTGTATGTACGTGTCCTTGTGTATGCATGTATGTGTGTATGTACGTGTCCTTGTGTATGTATGTATGTGTGTATGTACGTGTCCTTGTGTATGTATGAATGTGTGTATGTACGTGTCCTTGTGTATGTATGTATGTGTGAATTTGTCTCTGGCAACTCTGCATTTCTC
The DNA here is from genome assembly GCA_017312705.2 of Penaeus japonicus. Lineage (NCBI taxonomy): Eukaryota > Metazoa > Arthropoda > Malacostraca > Decapoda > Penaeidae > Penaeus > Penaeus japonicus. The sequence continues at coordinate 123,162 of BOPN01004467.1, read as the reverse complement.
TCAACATTTCACCATGTTTGCTAAAAGATATCTAGCCTTCGTGAGAAAGTTATATAACGTGACCACTTAAAGCTGTGCAATTAGATCTTGCATGCAACCTGTGCAACTTGAGAGATGTTACTTCCATCAATGACTTTATACTATTTTTTTGAAAAAGGTTATGCTTTATTTTCTTTTAATTTTCTTATTTTTATAGCAATGATAGTTCTCGATGGTTTGATAAGAATAAAATAAAAATTCCACATACTTTGGGTTCGGTTGTGATAATGATAACAATTCAAGTGATAATGATAAAGTTATTAAAGTTATTATCGTTTGTAAAATTGATTATCCGGTGAAATTAGAGAGAAAGTTAAATTACATGCTTGATTCCCTCATAAAAAAGGGGTTGTGATACATGTTTTTTTTTCCTTTCCCCTCTTTTTCCTCTTTTCCCTCTCTCTTCTCTCTATTCCCTCTTTTATCTTTTGAACTATCCTTCTCTCTCCTCCATATTTATTTATCGTCTTCTTTCCCCCTCATTCTTCTTCTTTTTCTCCTTTCTCTCTATTTTCTCTTTTCTCTTTTGAACTATCCTTCTCTCTCCTTCTCCATATATATTTTTCTTCTTCTTTCCCCCTCATTCTTCTTCTTTTTCTCCCTTTTCTTTCCCCTGTCCTCTTTTACCTCCCTCCTCTTCCCTCACTTCACCCCCTCTCTCTCTTCCTCTCTCTCACTTCTCTCCTCTTCATTCTTTTACTTTTCCTCTCCCTCTTCTCTTCTTTGCCCTCTCTCTCTCTCTCTCTCTCTCTCTCTCTCTCTCTCTCTCTCTCTCTCCCTCTCTTTCTCTTTCCCCCCCCCTCTCTCTCTCTCTCTCTCTCTCTCTCTGGCGGTGTCCTCATAACGATTTCCTCCCCTCACCCCACCCTACCCCTCCCGTCTCCCCTCATTACCCTCGCTCTTCCCCATCTTTCCCTTTCTCCCTCTCCTCCCTCTCTCTTCTCCATCTTTCCCTCTCCTCTCTCTCTCTCTCTCTCTCTCTCTCTCTCTCTCTCTCTCTCTCTCTCTCTCTCTCTCTCCCCCGCGTCCTTTTCCTCTTTTCCCCTCTCTTTCCTCTTTCTGTCCTCGCTTCCCCTCTCCTCCCATCCCTCTCTCTTCTCCCTCTACCGTATCTTCCACCTGCTCCCCCTTTCCCCTTCCCCTCCATCCCTTCAACCACCCCTCATCTCCTCACCACCTCTCATCACCCCCACATCCCTCACCCCCCCTCCCCTCGTATTCTCATCTCTCAGCCCCCATCTCCCTTCACCTCCCAGCCCCCATTTCCCTTCACCTCCCCCTCATATCCCCTCACCACCACCCCCATATTCCCTCCCCTCCCCCTCATATCCCCTCCCCTCCCCCTCATATCCCCTCCCCTCCCCCTCATATCCCCTCACCTCTCCCTCATATCCCCTCACCTCCCCCCCATATCCCCTCCCCTCCCCCTCATCTCCCCTCCCTTCCCCCTCATATCCCCTCACCTCTCCCTCATCTCCCCTCCCCTCCCCCTCATATCCCCTCACCTCCCCCCATCTCCCCTCACCTCCCCCCCATCTCCCCTCCCCTCCCCCCCATCTCCCCTCCCCTCCCCTCACTTCCCCCTCATCTCCCCTCCCCTCCCCCCATCTCCTCCTCACCTCCCCCTTACCTCCCCCCTCATCTCCCCCCATATCCCCTCACCTCCCCTCACTCAAGCGAACCGAGAAGGGGAAGGATGATTGCGTTATAACGATCGTAAGTGAGTGTTACAATTGACGTGACAGATGTATTATTCATTTTTTTTCCCTCTTTCTATGGTGACGGACATTTTCACGTGGCTGATTCCAGGGGATTTGGGAGACGTGGGGAGGCGGGTGAAAGGGGGGAGGGGAGGAGGGAGGAAAGGGGGGAGGGTGGGAGGGGGTGAAAGGGGGAGGAGAGGGAGGTGAGAGGGGGGGGGAGAATGAGGGGGTGAAAGGGGGGGAGGGAAAGAGGAAGGGAGAAAGAGGGAGGGAGGGAGAAGGAAAGAGGAAGGGAGAAAGAGGGAGGGAGAGAGAAGGAAAGAGAGAAGAGGGGGTATGTAAAGAATCAAGGAGGCAGGGAGGAAGAGGAAGATAAACAACTAAATAACCAAATAGCCGTACGCAAAAAAAAAAAAAAAACGAACATAAAACAAAACATAGAACAACAGAGCAATCAAGTCAAAACAAAAGAAGAAGAAGAAAAACAACAACAACAACAACACCCATAGTCCTTATGATGTCACCAATCTCAGTCCCTCCCTCCTTCCACCTCCCCTCCCCCCCCTACTCCCCCCTAGTCCGCCCACCCCCCTCTCTCAACCATCTTCAAGTACCTTCATCATCATCTTTCATAATACGGGCACCATAACACAGGCCAGGATGATGATGGTGACAGGGTATAGTGACCTAAGACCCCCCCCCTCCCCCTCCCAACACCTACCCGCCCACACACCCCACCGTCACGCCCGTATCTTGTCACGTGGGCGCGGGGAGTGGGGGGGGGGGATGGGATAGACCACATACGGGCGTAGGTTGCAATGGGCTTTTTGTTGCAAATGATGATGGAAAGAAAGGAAGAAAATTGAGGAAAAATTGACGTCTTTGAAAACGTCTTAAGAAAATAATTAAATTCGGCCTTTGGCTCGACATTTTGTTTTTGTTTTTGTTGTTGTTTTTGCCTTATTTGTCAGTGAATAAGGATAAATATAAGTACGGTGATACTTAATCATCTTATTTATTCATCAATCGAGTTAAATAACCTTTATTTATATCATTACATAGACGAACAACAGAAATACGAACAAGCAAACAAGAAAGTAAACAGAAAAAAAAAATAACTACGAGTAAATACACAAAGATACATTTCAAAAGACAGAAAAAAAGAAAGAAAGGAAGAAATAAATACGAAAAGAACAAAGAAAGAACAAGAAACACAAGTAACCGATAATTCAAAAGTGAGATCGTGACGTCACAGACATTTGATTATTGCCACGTGTCGCCAGCGGGATAATCTCTCTATTGATAATCTCTCTGCAATTGCTGGATAAACTTGTCGATTAAGATAAATTGACGATGAGGGATTTGAAAGGGATTCTTCTCCTCTCCTTCTCCTTCTTCTTCTGTGTCTTCTTCTGTTTTCAATTTCTTTTATTTTTTATTTTGCTTCTTATTTCATCTTTTTGGTCGTCTTCTTCCTCGTTTTTTCATTTTTTTCCTTCTTCCTTTTTTCTGTTTTTTTTATTTTCTTATTTTCTTCTTCCTCTGATTTTTTTATTTTCTTATTTTCTTCATCTTCTGATTTTTTATTTTCTTATTTTCTTCATCCTCTTATTTTTTATTTTCTTATTTTCTTCATCCTCTGATTTTTTCATTTTCTTATTTTCTTCATCCTCTTTTTTTTCTTCCCTTTTTACCTCTTCTTCTCCTTTTCCTTTTCGTCTGTGCCTGTTTCCTTCCTTCCCTATGACTCCCCCCACCTCCACCCCTCCTCATCCCACCACATATCCTTCCCTCCAACTACCCCCTACCCCACTCCTACCCCCCTCCTACCCCCACACCCTCCCTCCCCCACCCCTTCCCTACCCCACCCCTTCCCTCCATCCCCCACCCTCTCTCCTCTCCTTCTCCCTCCCTCCACCCCCACTCCAAACCCCTCCCTCCACCCCCACTCCAAACCCCTCCCTCCAACTCCCCCCCCAACCCCTCCCCCCTCCCACCCCTACCCCTCTAATCCACCCCCATCCCCCACCCACTCCCCCCATATCCACTACCCCTTACCCCACCCCCCTAACCCCGCCCCCTAACCCCTCCCACCAACTCCCCCCTAACCCTTACCCCTCCCCCCATATCCACTACCCCTAACCCCACCCTAACCCCTCCCTCCCGTTCCCTCCACATCAACTATACAAACAGCCGCCCATCAGACCTCATAGAACCGACATGTGGGTTCATGTAGGATTTCTCTCTCGGGCACGCGAGGTTCAATCCTGTTGAGGGGTTGGGGGGAGTGGGGGGTGGGGGTTGATTGGAGGTTCATTGGGGTGGGTAATGAGGTTCATTTTAATCGGTTGGGGTTGAGGGGTAGGGTGGAGGGTGGGGTGTGGGGTTGAGGGGTGGGTGGGGTTGAGGGGTGTAGGGGTTGAGGTGTTCGGTTAAGGGGTAGGGTGTGGGGTTTGGGTGGGTGGGGTTAAGGGGTAGGGTGGAGGGGTTGAGGGGTGGGTGGGGTGTGGAGTTAAGGGGTAGGGTGTGGGGTGGAGGGGTTGAGGGGTAGGGTGGAGGGATTGAGGGTAGGGTGGAGGGGTTGAGGTGTTCGGTTAAGGGGTGGGGTGTGTAGGGTTTGACGGAAGGGAGAGGGGTGTTATAGAGGGTATTGAAGAAAGTGGGGGTTGGAGGGGAGAGAGAGGTTGAAGGGGGGTTAGGAAGAAGGAAGGAATGAGGTTTTAGGAAGGGAGGTGTTCAGGAAGAAAGATGGGGTAGAGGAGGAAGGGGGTGGAGATACAGGAGATAGATGAAGAAGGAGGGGAAAGAGAGAGAGGGAGAGAGAGAGAGAGAGAAGAGAGAGAGAGAGAGAAAAGAAAAGAGAGAGAGAGAGAGAGGGAGAGAGAGAGAAAGAGAGAGAGAGAGAAATAGAGAGAGAGAGAGAGAGAGAGAGAGAGGAGAGAGAAAAAAAATAAAAAAGAGAGAAAGAAAGAAAGAAAGAAAGAAAGGAAGAAATAAATAAATAAATAAAGAGAGAGAAAGAAATAAAGAAAAAGAAAGAAAGAGAGATAGATAGAGAGAGAGAAGGAGACCCCACCAGCCGAAGTAACAGCGCGACGTCATCCCCTCAAGGAAGTCACACTCCCTGGCGTCACACGAGTGCTAAGTGTCACGCAAAAGTGTGAAAGGGGTGAAGACTGTGACAATTTCCTCCCCTTGTGTTTCCCCCCTTTTGAGACGAGTGGCAACCCTTTCCTCTAAATCAAGGGGTTTATTTCTTTTGTTTTCTTCCTTCTGCTTCTCTCTCTCTCTCTCTCTCTCTCTCTCTCTCTCTCTCTCTCTCCCTCTCTCCCTCCCTCCCTCCCTCCCTCCCTCCCTCCTTCCCCCACCCCCCTCTCTCTCTCTCTCTCTCTCTCTCTCTCTCTCTCTCTCTCTCTCTCTCTCTCTCTCTCTCTCTCTCTCTCTCTCTCTCTCTCTCTCTCTCTCTCTCTCTCTCTCTTTCTCTCTCTCTCTCTCCCTCTCTCTCTCTCTCTCTCTCTCTCTCTCTCTCTCTCTCTCTCTCTCTCTCTCTCTCTCTCTCTCTCCCTCCCTCTCTCTCTCTCTCTCTCTCTCTCTCTCTCTCTCTCTCTCTCTCTCTCTCTCTCTCTCTCTCTCTCTCTCTCTCTCTCTCTCTCTCTCTCCCTCCCTTTCCTTCCTTGCTTGTATTTATCTTTCTCTCATAATCGCTCGCTCTCTATGTCTATCTGTCTATCATCACCCTTTGTGTTTATCTATCTATTTACCTCTCTCTCTTTCTCTCATTTTTTGTCTTTCTCTTTCTCTCACGATCTCTCGCTCTCTATATCTATCTGTCTATCATCTCTCTATGTGTGTATCTATCTATTTACCTCTCTCTCTCTCTCTCTCTCTCTCTCTCTCTCTCTCTCTCTCTCTCTCTCTCTCTCTCACTGACTCTCTTCTCTCTATCCATCATTATCTCTCTCTCTCACCACCACCACCTCCATCATCATCATCATCACCATCATCATCATCATCACCACCATTACCACCACCACCATCATCATCATCATCATCACCACCATTCATCATCATCTCACTCATCACATCCTGAAAGGTCTCTCTAAGCCTCTTGAAAAACGCATGCTGTGCAATTGACAGAGCATGTTGCACAATGCCTTGTCAACCGGTCTGTATTGCAAGTAGTTGGGAAGACATGCGGGGAGGGGGGGAGGGGGGAGAGGGAGGGGTGGAAGGAATAGGAAGCGAGTGAGTGAAGAGAGGGAGGGAGGGGGGTTGATAGAGGGAGGGGATGGATGGATGGAGGGAGGGAGGGAGGGGGATAGATAGAGGAAGGGGATGGAGGGAAGGGAGAGGGAGGGAGGGAGGGGAGGAGGGAGGGGAAGAGGGAGGGAGGGAGGGGAGTCGGAGGGAGGGAGGGATGGAGGGGAGAGGGAGTGAGTGAAGGGAGGGAGGGAGGGAGGGAGGGAGGGGAGGAAGGAATAGGAAGCGAGTGAGTGAGTGAGTGAAGGGAGGGAGGGAGGGGGGTAGATAGAGGGAGGGGATGGATGGAGGGAGGGGATAGGAGGTGATAGGAGGGAAGGGAGAGGGAGGGAGGGGAAGGGATTGATAGGAGGGAGGGGAGACGGAGGGAGGGGATAGGGGGTGATAGGAGGGAGGGAGGGGGATAAATAGAGAAAGGGGATAGGAGGTGATAGGAGGGAGGGAGGGAGGGAGGGGAAGGGAGTGATGCAGGGAGAGGGAGGGGGATTGATAAGAAGGAGAGAGGAATAAAGGTTGGGAAAGAAGAGGAAGAGAGATAACAACAAAAAAATCAACGCCCATACACGCCCACGCCCCTTCCATACCCCCCCCCCCCACCCACACACCCACCTACGCCCATATCTTATCAACACCCAAATCAAATTGAGGAATAAAGATTAAGATGAAATTTATGGTAAATGTTTCTCAGAATTTAGTTAAGAACGCGTGTATTTATCTTGAAATATCATGGTTATATCTCGTTAGGTTAATGGGGGGGGGGGGTGAGGGGGGGGATGTTGCTTTGCTGTTGCTGTATTTGTTGTCGTTGTTGTGGTTTTTCATTTATTTTTCATTATTGTTAATTTTGTTTTTTATTTTTCATTGTGGTTATTGTTAATATTGTCATCTTGTGGTTTCTCTTGTTAGTATCATAATCAATATTTACATGATTATCATCATTAATCATATGTCTATCATCACTCATAACATTTCTATCACAAATAATTTTCTTCCTCTTTATCAACATCTATTTGTATATCTTTCCTAATTCAAATTTTGGAGATACAGAGGTCTAGAAATCCTATATAGAATCCAAAACCCATTTCGTATCTAAAACCCCTCGTAACGGATAGTTATAAAGGATTTAAACCCATACTACGACTGTCATTCCTGTGAAGTAACAAAGAATCTATAGAATTTATGAAAAAAAAAATAGATACAAGGATTAAAAGGATCTGGAAACATCTGGCAATAACGGTAGACAACGAGCGTATTCTTTTTCAAAGTTGCTGTTAAATATTCATGTTCTTTTCCTTTATTCTCTTTTATATTCGTTTTTTATATTCATTTTTATTACTGAGGAAATATGGGAATTCGGGCAAGAGAGAGAGCTATAACAGAATAGATATTTCGTGATAATAATATGTTAAACTCATAGAAAACGGAAATAAAGGGATACGTGTCGACTGATATTTTCTTAAATAATTCACTGAAATCGAGTGTTTCATAGTGTTTCACTATAGGTGCAGAGGGTTCTTTTCATGCGAGGAATTCATCATAAAGTCATCTTTATTGACAGTTATCATCTTTACATACACACGCTTACGCATACGCCCACAGATATGTACAACACGCATGCACAAAGATATGCACATAGTCACATATAGCACAAACATAAGCTTAGAACACACACACACACAAACACACTCTCTCTCTCTCGCTTTCTCTCTCTCTCTCTATCTATCTATCTATCTATCTATCTTTCTATCTCTCTCTCTCTCTCTCTCTCTCTCTCTCCCCACCCCCTATAAAGCAAAAAATGAAGACAGATTGAACACTAAAGGGAAGAATACGGAAGGAGGGTATGTGTGTACAGGGAGGGGGTGGGTGGGGGAGCGAGAGAGAGGGGGAGTGGGGAGAGAGAACGAGAGCGAGAGAGACAGAAAGAAGGGGGAAAAGAAAGTAAAGAAATCATGTGACCAATCTTCCTTCAGGCGAGGGCGGAAGGGAAAGAGATAGAGTGAGAGAGAAAGAGAGAGAGAGAGAGAGAGAGAGAGAATATATATATATATATATATATATATATATATATGTGTGTGTGTGTGTGTGTGTGTGTGTGTGTGTGTGTGTGTGTGTGTGTGTGTGTGTGTGTGAAAGAGAGAGAGAGAGAGAGAGAAGGAGAGTTAGAGGGTGAGAAAGAGAAAGATAGAGGTTGAGAGAGAAAGATAGAGGTAGAGAGAGAGAGAGAGGGGTTGAAAGAGAACGATAGAGGTAGAGAGAGAGAGAGAAAGAGAGGTTGAGAGATAAAGATAGTGGTTGAGAGATAAATATAGAGTTAGAGAGAGAAAAATAGAGATATACATATATAGAGAGAAAGATAGAGGTAGAGAGAGAGAGAGAGGGGTAGAGATAGGTAGGTAGAGAGAGAGAGAGAAAGAAAGAAAGAAAGAAAGAGAGAAAGAGAGAGAGCGAAAGAAAAATCCTATATAGAATTCAAAACCCATTTTGTATCTAAAACCCACACGCGCACAGTCGCTCACACGCCTACGCACACGCACGCACACACAAGGGCGTTTCTCCTGAAAAAAAAGATTTAGAATTACGATAAACTTTGGAAAAATTACTCATGAATAAACCAATAACCGGTTGAATAACATGTGCAATACATAAATGAATAAATGAATAACAGGAAAGGAAATCAGAAATCAAGATGTGTTCGAAGTTCAATACAAAGAAACGATTAATTGAATTTATCAATTAATTTATTTGAAGTTTGTGATAAAGTTTATTCATGATACAATTAACCGTAATATATGGAATAGATTTTCGAGGTCGGAGAATTTTATATAGTTTGAAAAAAGGCGAAGGAGATTAAGATACAAAATATTAGAAAAAACGATCATCTGTCACGTTTATATGATAATGATAACAATGATAATAATAATTGTGATAATAATTATCATTATAATTAACATATTAACAAGATAATGATTATCTGTCACCTGAAAGTTGTTAGTTGTTATAATGTTGAGAATATTAAGAAAATATGTATCCAAATTTAACCTAAATTTGATAAAAATTCTCAACTCAAAAATCATGATAATGTTTCCTCAAAGCAACAAAGAATACGAATCTGCATAAATAATCAAATAAACAAATACGAAAGAAAGTCAACGATCATAAGAGAAGAAATAAATGATAACAAGAAGACAGAAACAAAAGATTTTAAAACCGCTTTTTTCCCGCTCGACCGTTGGTATCCGCTAACCGCTAACCTAACTCCCGCTCTTCCTTAGCGCAAACCCGCTCACTTTGCTCAACCTTTATTATCATTTTAGATGAGTTTCCGAATCGCTTTACCTATGGATTGTCAGACTCATGCGGTGGGGGGGGGGATGAGTAATGGTGGGGGGGGGAGAGGGGGAGGAGAGAAGGGGTGGAGGGAGGATAGGGAAGAGGGGGGAGGAAGGATAGGGAAGAGGGGGGGGGGAGGATAGGGAAGAGGGGGGAGGAAAGATAGGAGGAGGAGGGGGAGGGGAGGGGAAGGGAAGGGAAGGATAGGATGAATAGGGTAGGAGCGTGGGGGGAGGGAGGAGGGGAGGGGGAGGGTAGGATGAATAGGGTAGGAGCGTTGGGGGATGGGGGAGGAGGAGGGGGGGGGGAGGGGGAGGGGGCAAGAGTAGGGTGTATTCCTGTCGGCTAAATGGGTGTGTTACATGCCACTTCGGAACTACTGGTAACCGCTTATGTTCTGTCGGACTCCACCCATAGAAAGGGGTTACGGGGGTGGGGGGGGAAGGTGGGGGGAGGGGGAGGTATGTGGGGGAGGGGGGAGGGGGAGAGGGTTGGTATGTATGGAGGTAGGGAAAAGAAGTATGTTTTCGCTTCTGCGCTTCTAACTTATGTTTATTTCCTTGTTTTTCGTTTATTTTCTCTCTTGTTCTTTCTTTCTCTCTTACTCTCTCTCTCTCTCTCTCTCTCTCTTACTCTCTCGCTCTCTCTCTTACTCTCTCTCTCTCTCTCTCTTTCTCTCTTTCTCTCTCTCTCTCTCTCTCTCGCTCTCTCTCTTACTCTCTCTCTCTCTCTCTCTCTTACTCTCTCTCTCTCTTTTCTCTCTTTCTTTATTTTTATCTATTTATTTTTTTTAGGTCAGATCAGAGCGCTTATGTACAGATTTCTGTTTGTTTGGTGTTGCATGGTTGTCCGATTTTGCAATGAATTTGCTTGTGCAATGGATATCTCTATGCCTGACCGTTTACCTGCCTTTCTGTTTGATTGATTGTCTTCCTATGGCTTTCCCTCTGCCTCTTGTTTGTCCGTCTCTCTCTCTCTCTCTCTCTCTCTTTCTGTCGCTTTCTCTCTATCTCTCTCTCCCTCTCTCTCTCTCTCTCTATCTCTTTCTCTCTCTCTCTCTCTCTCTCTCTCTCTCTCTCTCTCTATATATATATATGAATTACCATGTCGATTATGAATTATTATGCCTTTCGCAAAGATTGAAAAAGAAAAAACGATAATCTTTGATTCCACATTTTAGATTGGAGAGTCGGTAAATCTATGAAGTTTTATCGCCGACCCATGATGTCAGCGGATATGGAAATAGATAAAGATATAACAATACACCAATAAAAAGCTCGACCAGAACCACTAGAAGACACGAACACACACATATATATACAGGCACACACACAAGCATACAAAAACTCATACCTGCAAACACGCCAACATACAAAGCACACACACACATACCCACATATAAGAGCACATACAGAAACACACAGACATGCAAGAACGCATACATTTAAGCAATTGAATACATACACTCAATCAAACACACGGACAAATACATATGCAAACACACTCACACACATAGATACAGAAACTAACTACACACATACACACAAACTCTCTTGCTCTGTCTCTCACAAATAAACTATCTTTCTTTTTCTCTCTCTGTCTCTCTCACTCCCTCTCTCTCCCTTCCCCCCCTCTTTTACTCTTTCTCTCTCTCTCTCTCACTCTCTCTCTCTCTCTCTCTCTTTCTCTCTCTGTCTCTCTCTCACTCCCTCTCTCTCCCTCTCTCTCCCTTCCCCCCCCTCTTTTACTCTTTCTCTCTCTCTCACTCTCTCTCTCTCTCTCTCTTTCTCTCTTTCTCTCTCTCTCTCACTCTCTCGCTCTCTCTCTCTCTCTCTCTCTCTCTCTCTCTCTCTCTCTCTCTCTCTCTCTCACGAACTGCTTCCATTCAAATTGATTTTTTTCTTTCTTTGCGATCTATCTTTGGTAATATATATATATATATATATATATATAAATTGACGTGTGATCAGTGACACGACCCATTTTAATCAATAATTCCAACAGAACAACAACAAAAACAACAACAGAACACAGTACACACAACACGCCATCTTATTTTTCTTTTTCTTTTTCCATTTGATTTATTCACATATTTATATCATTTATCTATTCTATCAACGAAACAACCACACGTAGATGTTTCTATAATCCACGAACACGTGTATAACAGACTGTTTTTCGTGGTAAATAAATCCGTAGCTTTAGGGTGGGGACAACAGGAGCCTTTCAAAGGGGAAACGTGAAAAGGGTGTGTTGAACAAAGTGAAATGGGTTCTGTGTGGGTGGGTGTGGGTGTGTAGGTGTGGGTGTGTAGGTGGGTGGGTGTGTAGGTGGGTGTGGGGGTGGGTGGATGTGTGTGTGGGTGTGTGTGTGTTTGGTTCATATATAAAAGCATACACAATCCCCACTCCCTTACTTCCTATCTCCTCTCCATCACTCTCCCATTCCCCCATTCCTCCGTCCCTCCCCCACCCCCATCCCACCCACTCCCTTCCATATTCTCTCCATCCCACCCCCATCCTCCGTCCCTCCCCCACTCCCCTCCCTTTCATCTCCTATCCATCCCTCCCCCACCCCCATTCCCCCATCCCTCCCCCACCCCCTCCCTTCCATCTTCTCTCCATCCCACCCCCATCCTCCTCCCCCTCCCTCCCCCATTCCCATCCCACCCCCATTCCCCCATCCCTCCCCTACCCCCATCCCACCCCCTCCCTTCCATCTTCTCTCCACTCTCCATCCCACCCCCATCCCCCACCCCCATCCCTCCCCCCTCCCTTCACCCTTCACCCTTCACCCTTTCCCTTACGAGTAACGATGGGCGTTGACTCCCCCACACCCTTAGAGGAACAAGGGTAAGCGTGTCTGTATGAGGGAAGTGTGTGTGTGAGGGGAAGAGGGGAGGGGGGTGGGGAGGGGGAACTGTATGTAGGGTGGGGGGGAGAGGGGAGGGAAGAATGAAAGGGGGAGAAAGGGATGGGAGTGTGTGTTTGTGTGAGTGTGTGTGTGTGTGTGTGAATGTTTGTGAATGTGTGTTTGTGTGTGTGTGCGAATGTTTGTGAATGTGTGTGTGTGAGTGAGTGAGTGAGTGTGTGTGTGTGTGTGTGTGTGTGTGTTAGTGTGTGTGTATGTGTGTGTGTGTGTGTGTGTGTGTGTTTTAAGAGTAACTGCCTCCAAATCTATGTATATGTGTATGTGTGTCTATATTTCTCTATGTGACATTATACGCTCTCATCCATGTGGCCAAACCAGAAAATAACAACATAACGAAACATAAAACAAACAAATAAAAAAACAAAAAAACATAACCCCCCTCATCCCCCCAAGAAAAAAAAATCACAATAAAAAAACATGCAGTTAAAATCGAGCACTTCACCTTATGTGGTTAAATCATGCAGTCTCCCACGCGCCAACATATGTCGCTTTGCATGCATGAGAGGACAGCATGATGACTGCATCTCTCGCCTCATTATGTCGTTAATGACGTCATCAGGTGACTAATGGGGACCTTCTTAAGGGGTGGTGGTTTTGTTGTTGCTCTCTCTCTATCTATCTATCTATCTATCTGTCTCTTATTCTCTCTATACATCTATCTATCTATCTATCTCTCATTTTTTCTATCTATCTATCTATCTATCTATCCCTGATTCTTTCTATATATATATCTATCTATCTATCTCTCATTCTCTCTTTCATTCTCTCTCTCTCTCTCTCTCTCTCTCTCTCTCTCTCTCTCTCTCTCTCTCTCTCTCTCTCTCTCTCTCTCTCTCTCTCTCTCTCTCTCTTTCTCTCTCGATCTCTCTCTTTCTCTCTCTATTTGTCTATCTATCTCTCATTCTCTCTTTCTCTCTTTCTCTTTCTCTCTCTCTCTCTCTCTCTCTATCTATCTATCTATCTCTTTCTCCCTCTCCCTTGTAATTATTATCATCATTGTTCTCACTACTATTAGTAGCAGTCATTATTATGATTGATATTGATATTAATAGCTTTAGCAGTAGTAATTGCAGTGCAACCATTATTTACATTAAGATTGTCATTATCATTGTTATTATTATCATGATAATGACAATGATGATTGTTGTTGTTGTTATTGTTGTTGCTGTTGCTATTATTATCATTATTATTATGATAATTATTATCATCATCATCATTAGCATCATAATCATCATCATCATTAGCATGATTACTATCATTATTATTGCTGTTAGAATTATTGTTATCATTATCATTATCATTATCATCAATATCATTACCATTATTATTACGATGATTATCATCATTATCAATATCATTAAAATTGTTATTAGCATTATCAGCAATATTAACATTGCTATCATCTTTGTCATTATCATTATTATTATTATCATCATCATTAATTATTACCAATGTCATTATTGTTATCCTTATAGAAGTGCTGAGTGCCCATATCATCATCATCTAAACCATCTTATCATCACCATATTCAATATCACAAGGCATCTATATATCTAACATTATCATCATCTTCATCATCATCATCATCCTCATCCTCATCCTCATCACATCACCATCACCACCGTATTATATGTTCTTAATACGATTATTACTCGCAAACTATTCTTAAAAAGGGTTACCATCGTTCCCAATTTTGTAAATGACATTATAAATTGACTGATTTTCTCCCCTAATTAACGATGCATGCAGACACCGCCCATATTGAATAAGCCACGCCCACTGAAGACATACAGGCACCGCCCAATCTATAGGAAGATTAACATTGCATCTTATATGTCTTTTTTCTTGTCACTTTTTATCTTTGTTTGTCTTTGTTTTTTTCTTTGTTTATTTGCAGTTGTTGTTTTTTTTCTCCTTTTTGTTCCTACCTGTTATTAATTTCTCGTTTTGTCCGTTTCTCTTTATGTTTGTTTTTCATTCTTCTATTCCTTTTTTCTTGTTTCTCTCTCTCTCTCTGAATAATGTCCGTCTATCTGTCTATCTATCTCTATATACCTATTCATCTTACGTATATCAATTTTACTATTTCCTCCTCTTCTACCCACCCCCCCACCCCCACCCCACCCTACCAAAATTCCTTCAACCGCACATTTGAAACATTAAAAGAAGAAAAAAAAAGATCTATGATTGTATCTTTGATTAAATGACTCGTATCTTTGATTCCTTTAACTGACCGTATAATAGCCGGTCTTTCGTTGCGGGTCGGTTTATGTGTCTGTCCGTTTGTCTGTGATTCATTCGGTATTTCTGCCTCTGGAAGTCTTTATTAATCTTTTTCTTTTTTTCTCTCTTACGTTTCGAATCTTCCTGGTCACTTTCTTCAGGAACCTCTGTCATTATCCGTTTAAGTGTGAGTGTTGTAAGTAGTGTTTATTATACGGTAGAAGGGAGTACGGTTTAGAAGGACATGGTCGAAGTGTTCGTCGCTAAGATTTCTTTTGTTTACATGCGTTTTGTTGACAGCGTCTCGTGAGATCTCGCGTGATCTCGTTCTCCGCGTGACTCTGTTTTTGGCGGGAAATGATCGTTTTCTATGGATATTTCGGGTTTCTTTATAGGGATCAGTAGTTAAACGGATAATTACCCTTTATGAATTCAGGAGTTATCTCCTTTTATCACTGATCCTATGTTTCATTTTTTTCTATAATTGATTCATAGCCGTTGGCAACCATAAATATCATTTTTCTCTCGTTCTCTCGCAACCTAATCATTTATTACTTTTTTTTTGTCTCTCTCTACCGTTCTCTCTCTTTGCGTGACGTTCAGTTCTCTGCCCCTAATTACCATACGTATCCGAATAACCAATATTTAACCGCATAAAAGGGTTGAGCAAAAGGGGGGAGGGGGAGGGGTAGTTTGGAGGAGGGGATGAGGGAAGAGGGGGGGGGGGTACGGTCTAACCTTAAACCGTTTAATTAAAGCTTTGATTAAGACGGTTGATCACGCAACATGGCTTGAGGTGAAAGCGGGAAATTCAATTGCAAACGAGGGTTGTGGCAATGGGATTGATTATATGTCTGCGGTTGTGTGTGTATGTGTGTCTGCCTTTGTGTGTTTGTGTGTGTGTGTGTGTGTGTGTGTTTGTATGTCTTTCTGTCTGTATCCGTTTGTGTATGTGTGTGTGCGTATGTCTGTCTGTCTGTATGCGTTTGTGTATGCGTGTGTGTATGTGTGTGTGTGTATGTCTGTCTGTCTGCGTTTGTAAGTTTGTGTGCGTGTGTGTGTGTGTGTGTGTGTCTGTGTGTGTGTGTGTGTGTGTGTGTTCGTGTGTGTGCGCGCGCTTTTGTGTGTGTGATCATATGAACCTCGTTTCAGAAAATGTATATCCGTCAAATC
>BOPN01004467.1:92500-105000 GCA_017312705.2 Penaeus japonicus | reverse complement strand
GAGAGAGAGAGAGAGAGAGAAAGATAAATATAAAGGCAAAAAGAGAGAGTAGAAAGAAAGAGTAGAAATCGGGAGGAGAGAAAGAACAAGAAAGATTGAAGGGGAAAAAAGAGAAAATAGAGAGAGAGAGATAGAGAGAGAGAGAGAGAGAGAGTCGAGAAACAAAAGAAAATGAAAATCTACAAAATTCGAAAAAGAAAACAGAAACTCAAAACGAAAAATAAAGATAATGACGATAATAATGAAACAATAAAATGATAGTATGATAGTAATAGTAAAAAAAAAAATAATAATAATAATAAGTAATTCGTAAAGACCAAAGGATTCTTCAAAGGATAAAGAAAGGTCCTTCAGGTTCCGAACTCTCCTTAACTTGTTATAAAAATACGACTCAAGAAAAAAGAAAAAACAAACAAAAACAAAAAAAAGGAAAGAAAAAACGGGGGGGGGAGAAAAAAAAGTCAGAATGTCGAGAAAATAGAATGAAAATATTTTTGGTGTTTTTGAAAGAATTTGGCGGAAGAAGATGGGGGATAGGAGGAAGGAGGGGGGGGGGACGAGAGGGAGAGGGAGAGGGGAAAATATGGAAGGATGCGGGGTGGGTGGGGAGGAGGGGAAGATACGAGGGTGGGGGTGAGAGGGGTACGGGGTCGGGGAAGGGGGGGATGTGAGGGGGAAGGGGAAGAGGGGAAGGTACGAGGTTAGGGGAGTGGGGAAGATACTAGGGGGGGGGGGGATGTGAAGGGAAGGATAGGGGAGTGGGGAGTGGGGGTACCAGGGGATGTGGGAGGGGAGTGGGGGGAGTGTACCAGGGGATGTGGGAGGGGAGTGGGGGGAGGGGAAGGGTACCAGGGGATGGGGAAAGGGGAGTTGGGGGTTGGAGTAGGGAGATGTGAGGGGGTGGGGTAGGGGTAGGGGTACGGGGGTGTGGTTATTTGGCATCTAAGGAATTCAAAAGAAACTTAATCTTCAAATTCCTTCTGTGCGTATCCTGCGTTTGAGATCGTTATGCGTCATTAATAATTTGATTTTATCCGTTATTCAGTAACTCTTTCTCTCTCTCTATTACTCTTTCGCTCTCTTCTCTTCTTCTCCTCTTTTCTCTCTCCTTGCATTTCTTTCCATTTTACTCCTTTCTCGCATTCTCCCATTCTCTCTATTTCTACCTCTTTGTATCTCTCTTTCTCACTCCCTTCTTTCTCTCTATTCATCTATCTATATCCCTTCGTCTCTCTGTCTATCTACCCATTTATAGATTTTATCCATTTGAACATTACTCATTTATCCGTTTATCTATTTCTATCACCTTTCTCTCTATCTCTGGATCTCCTTCTCTATTTCCTTTCTCTTCCTCCCTCTTCCTTGCTCTTCCCTCCCTCTTCCTTTCCTCTTTCTCCCTCCTCCTCTCTCCTCTTCCTCCTCTCTCCTCCTCCTCCTCCTCCTCTCTCCTCCTCCTCATCTTTCCTCCTCCCTCTTACCTTCCTCCTCCTCTCTCCTCCTGCCTCTTACCTTCCTCTTCCCTCCCCCTTCCCTCCCCCTTCCTCCCTTTTCCCTCCCCCTTCCTTCCCTCTTTCTCTCTCCTCCTCTTTCCTCCTCCCTCTTACCTTCCTCTTCCTCCCTCTTCCCTCCCCCTTCCTTCCCTCTTTCTCCCTCCTCCCTCTTACCTTCCTCTTCCTCTATCCTCCTCCTCCTCCTCTCTCTTCCTCTCTCCTCCTCCCTCTTACCTTCCTCTTCCTCCCTCTTACCTTCCTCTTCCTCCCTCTTCCCCCCCCTTCCCTCCCCCTTCCTTCCCTCTTCCTCTTCCTCTTCTCTCCTCCTCTTTCCTCCTCCCTCTTACCTTCCTCCTCCTCTCTCCTCCTCTTTCCTCCTCCCTCTTACCTTCCTCCTCCTCTCTCCTCCTCCCTCTTACCTTCCTCCTCCTCTCTCCTCCTCCCTCTTACCTTCCTCTTCCTCCCTCTTCCCTCCCCCTTCCTTCCCTCTTTCTCTCTCCTTCTCTATCCTCCTCTTTCCTCCTCCCTCTTCCTCCCTCTTCCCTCCCCCTTCCTTCCCTCTTTCTCTCTCCTCCTCTGTCCTCCTCCCTCTTACCTTCCTCCTCCCCTCTCCTTCTCCCTCTCTCTCTTTCCTCACTCCCTCACCCCACCTTCTCCTTACCCTCCCTCTTCCCTCCCCCTTCCCTCCCCCTTCCTCCCTTTTCCCCCTCGCTTCCTCTCTCCTCCTCCCTCTTACCTTCCTCCTCCTCTCTCCTCCTCCCTCTTACCTTCCTCCTCCTCTCTCCTCCTCCCTCTTACCTTCCTCGTCCTTCCTCCCTTTTCCCTCCCCCTTCCTCCCTCTTCCCTCCCTCTTACCTTCCTCCTCCTCTCTCCTCCTCCTCCTCCTCTCTCCTACCTTCCTCCTCCTCCTCCTCCCTCTTCCCTCTTCCCTCCCCCTTCCTCCCTTTTCCCCCTCGCTTCCTCTTCCCTCCCCCTTCCTTCCCTCTTTCTCTCTTCTCCTCTTTCCTCCTCCCTCTTACCTTCCTCCTCTCTCCTACCTTCCTCCTCCTCCCTCTTCCCTCCCCCTTCCTCCCTTTTCCCCCTCGCTTCCTCTTCCTCTCTCGTTTTTTGTGACCTTGAAATTATCTTGCATTTGCATCCTCTTCACGTTCTTCCTCTCTTTGTGTTTATCTCTTCCTTGTTTCTCTCTCTCTGTTTCTCTCTCTCCATCTATCTATTTATTTATCTATTTAGCTATATATCTATATATCTATATATGTATCTTCCTATCTGTCTTTGTCTCTCTTTCTCTCTCTCTCTCTCGCTCTATCTATTTGTTTATTTATCTATTTATCTATTTATCGACCCATATATCTATCTCCCTCTCTCTCTCTCTCTCTCTCTCTCTCTCTCTCTCTCTCTCTCTCTCTCTCTCTCTCTCTCTCTCTCTCTCTCTCTCTCTCTCTCTCTCTCTCTCTCTCTCTCTCTCTCTCTCTCTCTCTGTCCTCCAGTCTATTACTATCCATCTATCTCTATATATATATCTATGTGTGTGTGTATGTATGTATTTATGTGTGTATGTTTGTATGTATGTACGCGTGCCTGTCCCAATCTATCAATTTATCATTAAATTCACATTCCTCTGCATCGTCATTCTCTTTTCCCGCCTTTCATCATTTCCCCTTCACCCCCCTCCCCTCCTACATCCCCCCCCCCCTCCATCTCACTCTCACCTTTCCTTCCTCCCTTTCCTCCCCTCTTTTTTATCTTCGCATCGCCTTTCCTCACCTGTCATCCCCCCCTCTCTCCTCCCTAGTCACCCTCCTCCTCTCCTCTCTCCCCCTACCGCTATCCTCCCCTTCCCTATCCCTTCCCCCCTCCTCCCTCCTCCTCCTCCCTCCTCCTCCTCTTCTTCCTCCCGCTGTCCCTCTCTGCTTCCCTCTCTTCCTCCTCCACCTCCTCCTCCTCCTCCTCCCTTCCTCCTCCTCCTCCTCCTCCCCCTACCGCTATCCCTCCCCCTCCCCTCCCCTTCCCTTTCCCCTTCTCCCTCTCCCACCCCCCCCTTCCCCTTCTCCCTCCCTCTACCCCCCACCACTCTCTCTCACCCTTCTAGTGTGTCTCCGGAAACAGAAGTGGGTCACTAGTGTGTGAGATAGATATTTTTTGTATCTTTTTTTGTAACTTTTCTCTCTTTTTATCTTTTTATCTTCTCTTTCTCTTTCTCTTCGTCTTGTTTTGATTTTTTTTATGTTGGTTTGTTTTAAGCGTGTGTGTGTGTGTGTGTGTGTGTGTGTGTGTGTGTGTGTGTGTGTGTGTGTGTGTGTGTGTGTGTGTGTGTGTGTGTGTGTGTGTGTGTGTGTGTGTGCATGTGTCTGTATCTATATCTGTTTACATAATCAGAACCTTCCAGAACCTTCCCTTCTCACCCTCCACAGCCTACCACACCCCTCAAAACCCTATCACCCCGACCACTACGACTACCACGACCTTCCATGGCAGGTGGTACCATTCCCCCTTTGCCAGCGTTACCAACGACCACCAGCTTGGAAAAAAAACCCTGGATGTTTGGCCGGACGGAAGCTATCGAAAGCTTCCTCCGCAGTCCGGAAGTTGGCAACAGTGTCCGATGCTCTGTTATCCTCTCTCTCTCTCTCTATCTCTCTTTCTCTCTCTCTCTCTATCTATCTATCTGTCTATCTCTCTCTCTCTCTCTCTCTCTCTCTGCTCTCTCTCTATCTCTCTCATTCTCTCTGTCTCTGTCTGTCTGTCTCTCTTGCTCTGTCTATCTCTCTTTCTCTCTCTCTCTCTCTGGCTCTCTCTCTCTCTCTCTCTCTCTCTCTCTCTCTCTCTCTCTCTCTCTCTCTCTCTCTCTCTCTCTCTCTCTCTCTCTCTCCCTCCCTCCCTCCCTCCCTCCCTCCTTCCCTCCCACCTCCCTCCCTCCCTCCCTCCCTCCTTCCCTCCCTCCCTCCCTCCCATTCTTTCTCATAGCCTTACATTCTCTCCTCTTTATATCACTCAACCCATCCCTATTATAAAATGAGAGAATTGACTGACCATTCCCCCTTTTTCTCACTTTTCATTGTATAGAAGAAACGGCGAAATGTATTATACAAAAATACAACGCGACCCTTTTGTAAAGCCACTGATACACAAGCCTGAATTATTGGACGGAAGTTTGTCGTCTCTCTTCTCTCTCTTTTTTTACGGGTTGAATTATCGATCCGGCAATTTGGAGGTTGAGTGCATCGGCTCACCTCTCTATCTCTCTCTCTGCCTCCCTCTTTTTATGCTTTGTTTCGCTTTGACTCTCTCTCTCTCTCTCTCTCTCTCTCTCTCTCTCTCTCTCTCTCTCTCTCTCTCTCTTTCTCTCTCTCTCTCTCTCTCTCTCTCTCTCTCATTCTCTCTCTCTCTCTCAATTTGTTTGCTGGATTCTTGCGGTTGATAAACAAAACGCGAGTTTGTTTGTGTGTGTTTCTGCGTTTGTGCGTTTGCTTGTTTGGGTCCATATCTCTGTAGCTGATTCTATCTATATCTATCTATCTATCTGTCTATTTACGTATATTTTGTCTACTTGTCTATCTGCTTACATAGTTCTCTATATTTTTATACGTTTATTATTTATGTGTTGGTCCATGCTTTGACACACCCAACCACACATACACATAGTAACAACCCCCCATTATACCCCCCCTACACACACACATACACATACACACACATAAATGTAAATAGACCCCTTCCCTCTACACATATACACTCCCTCCCCCCCCACATACACCCCCTTCCCCCCACATACACTCCCCCCCCCCCACAAACATACACTCCTTTCCTCCCCCACATACACCCCCTTCCCCCACATACACCCACTTCCCCCCACATACACCCCTTTCCCCCCACATACACCCTCCACAGCCCCCACCCCCTCCCACATACACCCTCCCACAGCCCCCCCCCCTCCCCCCACCACCTCCCCATACACCCACACTCATCCCCTCTCACTCACTCACTCACAAACAACACACACACACCTACAACCCCTATAGTCTATATGTGTAGCCCTACCCACTAATCAGCCTACAGACCTACCTAGTCTTTCCCACGGTCTAGTCCCGATAGCCTCAGTCCCCTATCGACGCGTTGCTAGTCCAATTAACATGTTAAAATAGCCAATTATGGGTCATTTTCCCCATTGCTCACGCCAAGGCTGCGTTCCGATAGCGCGGGAGAGGGAAATGTGTTTGTTTGTTGGGTTTTGTGTTTGGGTTTTGTGTTTGTGGTTGGGTTTTGTGTTTTTGTTTGTGTGTTTTGTGTTTTTGTTTGTGTTTGTGATTGTGGTATGGGTTTGTTTTGTGTTTGTGTTATGTGTTTTGTGGTTGTGTTTGTGTTTTGTATTTGTATTTGTGTTTGTGTTTTGTGTGTTTGTGTTATGTGTTTTGTGTTTGTGTTTGTGCTTTGTGTTTTTTGTTTGTGCTTTGTGTTTTTGTTTGTTTTGTGTGTTTGTGTTATGTTTTTGTGTTTTGCGTTTGTGTTATGTGTTTGTTTTGTGTTTATGTTTGTTTTATGTTTGTGTCTGTGTTATGTATTTGTGTTCGGTATGTGGTATAGGTGTAGTTGCTGTTTGTGTATCTGTTTGTTTGTTTGCCTTTGTTATTATAATAATCCGGATAATTCCTCTTATCTTTGACAATAGGATAATAATAATAATAATGATAGTGATTGTTTTTTATCATAATTCTTGTTATTATCATTCTTGTTGATATAACAAAGATGATAATAATAATACTGATACATAAATACCGCCTCCCTTCCCATCCCCCCTCTTCCCCTCCTCTCCCCTCACCCCCCCCCCCATTGTTTTAACAGCAAATTGTTAGTCGTTGGCAAGAATTTAGGACAAAAGGCACTTAACATGACACTAATTTGACACATGTGACTTGACAATATGGCTACCGTGTCACACGCTTGACACCGGATAAGGGAATAGAAGGGAAATAATAACGATAAGGAAGAAGGTAGATAGGAAGAATGCGATGATAATTGCTGGTTGTTTTTTGTTTTGTTGTTTGTTGTATATGGTTGTTTGTATTTTTTTTTATTATGATAAATATATTCTGAAAGTGATTATAATGATGATGATGATGATCATAGCAGTAGTAGTAATAGTAGGAATGACGATAATGAAATATGAAGCTGTTAAGATAATAATAATCATGATAATCATAATTATAACGATGATAATAATGATAAAGATAATAATAACGATAAAGATAATAGTGATGATCATGATGATAATAGTAATGATAATGATGATAACAATATTAATGATGACAATGATGATAATGATAGTGATAATGATAATGATAACAATAACAATCTTGAAAATATCACCATTATCTCGATGATGTGAGTTTTTTGTGTGTTGCTTAATCATGACTTAATGAAGGAAATTGCAACCTTTGTCACAGTTATCATGCGCGCGCGCGTCTGTAAATATGTGTGTGTGTGTATGTGTACTTATATGTGTGTGTGTGTGTATGTAATTATACGTGTGTGTATGTGTGTGTACTTATACGTGTGTGTGTGTGTGTGTACTTATACGTGTGTGTGTGTGTGTGTTTGTGTGTGTATGTACCTGTACGTGTGTGCATGTTTATGTGTTTGTGTACTTATATGCGTGTGTGTACTTATACGTGTGTGTGTGTGTGTGTTTGTGTGTGTATGTACTTGTACGTGTGTGCATGTTTACAAATGTGTGTGTGTGTACTTATACGTGTGTGTGTGTGTGTGTAGCGTTCATCTATATATCATCTCAATGTGTGTGTTTTTCAATGCGTGCACGTGTGTTTTCTCCCATTTCATCTACACAGGTAGCAAGCACACACACACACTCACACACACACACACACAACTCGAATGACCTCAGTCGCTGAACTTTATTGCGCCTTAACTTTGCGAAAGAAATTGCCAAAGTAAAGTAATGCATTTTCTATTGTTTGCTGCTTCCTCGCCTTTCTTCTTTTTATTCTTATCTTACTTTTTGTTCTTGTTCTCCTCCTCCTTCTTCTCCTACTACTTCTTTTACTCCTCCTTCTTTTCCTCTTCCTCCTCCCTTTCCCTCCACCTCCTCCTCCTCCCTCTCGTCCTCTTCCTCCCTATCCTCATCTTCCCTCACCCTCTACTCTTCCTCCTTCTCCTCCTCCCTCTCTTCCTCCTCCACCATCTTCTCCTCCTCCTCCCTCTATCCCTCCATCTCCTCCGTATCCTCCTCCTCCCTCTCTACCTCCTCCTCCCTCTACTCCTCTTCCCTCACCCTCTACTCTTCCTCCTCCTCCTCTCCCTCCTCTACCATCTTCTCCTGCTCCTCTCCTTCCTCTTCCTCCTCCTCCTCCTCCACCATCTCCACCTCCTCCTCCCCCTCTCCCTAACCCTACCCCCTCCTCTCCCCCCTTCCCCTTCCTCTTCCTCCTCCCCCTCCCCCTCCCCTTCCTCTCCCTCCTCCTCCTCCCCTTCCCCTTCCTCTTCCTTCTTTTCTTTCCGTTTAGACGTATTCGACCAAGAAAAAAAAGAAGAAAAATCAAATAAAAACCGTTATTTTCTGTCTTAACGAGGCCATTAGATTTCCGTCACGATTTGCCTTGTTTTATTATTGTTATCGATATGTTTCTTTCCTCTGCTATGTCAACGCCGTTTTTATCATCCTCCTTCTTCCTCTTCCTCTTCATTTCCTCTACTTCCTTCCCTTCTCCCCCTCCTCTTTCTCTTCCTGCTCCTCTTCCTCCTCTCCCTCCTCTATCATCTTCTCCTCCTCCTCCTCTCCCTCCTCCTCCTCTTCCTCTTCCACCTCCTCTTCCCTCACCCTCTACTCTTCCTCTTCCTCTTCCTCTCCTCCTCCCCCACCTCTCCCCCTCCTCCCTCTACTCCTCTTCCCTCGTCCTCCTCCTCCTTCTTCTCTTCCCCCTCCTCATCCTCCCTCTCCTCCCCCTCCCCCTCCCCTTCCCTCGTCCTCCTCCCCTTCCCATCCCCCTCCTCCTCCTCCTCCTCCTCCCCCTCTCTCCCTCCTCTACCATCTCCTCCTCCTCCTCCTCCCCCTCTCTTCCCCCTCTTCCTCCCCCTTCTCTCCCTCCACCTCTTCCCCCTCCCCCTCTCCCTCCCCTTCCCCTTCCCCTTCCCCTTCCCCTTCCCCTTCCTCTTCCTTCTTTTCTTTCCGTTTCAACGCATTCGACCAAGAAAAAAAATAATAATAAATAAATAAAAACCGTTATTTTCTGTCTTAACGAGGCCATTAGATTTCCGTCACGATTTGCCTTGTTTTATTATAGTTATCGATATGTTTCTTTCCTCTGCTATGTCAACGCCGTTTTTTTTTTTTTTTTCTTCTTCTTCTTCTTCTCTTTCCTCTTCCTCGTCATTTCCTCCACTTCCTTCCCTTCTCCCCCTCCTCTTCCTCCTCGCCTTTCTCTTCCTGCTCCTCTTCCTCCTCTCCCTCCTCCTCTTCCTCTTCCTCCTCGTCTTTCTCTTCCTGCTCCTCCCCCTCCTCCTCCTCCTCTCCCTTCTCCTCCCCCTCCTCCTCCTCCTCCTCTCCCTTCTCCTCCCCCTCCTCCTCCTCCTCTTCCTCCTCCTCCCCTTCCTCTTCCTCTTCCTCTTCCTCTTCCTCCTCCTCTTTCCCCCTCTCCCTCCTCCCTCTCTTCCCCCTCCCTCTCTTCCCCCTCCCCCTCCTCCTCCTCTTCCTCTTCCTCTACTTCCTTCTTTCTCTATTTCCTTTACTTACCTCCTCTTCCTTGCTTCTGACATTGTTTTTAATGTGCGTGCGTTTGCGTGTGTGCGTGTGCGTGTGCGTGTGCGTGTGCGTGTGTGTTCGTATGAATATAGATCTATAGGAGTCTTTGTATCTATGTACGTATACGTGCACACGTACGTACATACCGTCATTGCACGGTCACTGTGCACAGCCGCTTTCGCACGTGCACCTTATGCTAATTGCAAACCGTGCATGGGTTTCCCTACTAACTGATTGTGATAATTGGTAATTACGATAATGATAATTGGTAACAGAAGTATAGTTCATCTCGTTAGTTGGTTGGTTCGTGGGTAGCTCAGATGAGAGGGGAGGGTGGGAGGGGGGGTAGAGAGGGGGGGGGTGAAAGGTGGTAGATGGGTAGGGGGATAGAGAGAGAGAGGTGAGGGGGGGGGGGAGAGAAGGTGGTAAATGGGGAGGGAGAAAAGAGGATAAGTAGGGAATAGGGAGAAGGTGGAGGAAAAGGGGTAGTTGGGAGGGAGGAGGAAAGGGGGGAAGGGAGGAAAGAAGGGGTGGGGATAGGGGAAGGGAGGAAAGAAAGGATAGAGAAAGGTGGGAGAAAAGAGGGTAGGAATAGAGAGGGAAGAGTAGAAGGGGTGGAAAGGGATAAAAGGGAAGAATTGACGGAGGAAAATAGGGATAGTGGGAGATAGGAAGGGTGGAAAATAGGGACAGAGGGAGATAGGAAGGGAGGAAGATAGGGATAGAGGGAGATAGGAAGGGTGGAAAATAGGGACAGAGGGAGATAGGAAGGGAGGAAAATAGGGACAGAGGGAGATAGGAAGGGAGGAAAATAGGGACAGAGGGAGATCGGAAGGGAGGAAAGGAGAGAGGAGAGTAGGATATAAACGAAGGAAGAGAGAGAGAGGAGAGAGAAAGAAAAAGAAAGAAAAGGAGAAAGGATGAGAGAGAAGGGCAGATGAAGATAAGAAAGAAGAAAAAGAATAAAGAACCGAAGGGAAACAAACAAAAAAAAGAGGGAGAGAAAGGTGAAAAAGAAAGAGAAAAGAGGTTAAAAGGAAGGAAAAGAGAAAGAGAAAAGAGGTTAAAAGGAAGGAGAAGAGATAGAGAAAAGAGGTTAAAAGGAAGGAGAAGAGAGAAAAAAAAGTAGATAAAGAAAGAAAAACACCAGACAAAGAATAAACACACAACTTTCAAGTACCAAAACATTTATATATATCCATAAACAAATAAAGAAACAAATAAACAAACAAAATAAAGACAAAACAAAAAAGAAACCAAAATCCCCCCCCCCCTCCCCTCTCTCCCCCCCCCCCCCCCTTTTTTGTGAAAGCAGTTGAATGTACTTCCTTCACTTGATATATAGGACCAAAATTGCACGAATTCCTTGGCAGGATATGCAATATGCAAGTCTGCGGTGTATTTTTGCGGTCTTTAAACTCTCTCTCTCTCTCTTGCTCAAAAAATGATAGTAATAAAAGGCAAAGTCAAAAATAGAAGTAAAGGAGAGAGAGGGGGGGGAGAGAGCGAGAGAGAGAGAGAGAGAGAGGGAGGGAGAGAGAGAGAGAGAGAGAGAAGGAGAAAGAGAGAAAGATAAGGAGAGAGAGGGAGATAAGGAGAGAGAGAGAGATAAGGAGAGAGAGAGAGAGAGAGAGAGAGAGAGAAAGAGAAGGAGAGAGAGAGAGAGAGAGAGAGAGAGAGAAAGAGAAGGAGAGAGAGAGAGAGAGAGAGAGAAGGAGAGAGAGAAAGAGAACGAGACAGAGACAGAGCAAGAGAGAACTCGAGAGAAATATTGAAAAAAAAAATATATATATAGAGAGAGAGAGGGTCAGCAATAGCTAGAGAGAAAGAAATAAAGGAGACAGACAGACAGACATACACACCAAACCCTCCAGACACGCCAAAAAGTCGTTCCCCTCTCTATAAAGACTTCCGGAATTTTCTCCTTTTTTTTGTCTTTGAAGGAAAGAGCGAGTTCCTTGGCCAGCCACAGACAGACAGACAGACAGTCAGACAGACCATTTGTGGAAGAAATTTTGGTCAGTATTTTGTCCTCCAAATTGTGCAGTTTCTCGCGATATGAAAATGTCACAATAAACTTGATTTTTTTTTTTCCTTCCTGACTTTCTGATTTTTTTTTTTATATTTTTTTATCAAGACCTTTTTTTTGGGGGGTGGGGGAGGGGGTGCAGGTAAGGTTAGGTATGCAGGTTCTTGTTTTTTTTTTTTTTCTTTCTTTTTTTTTTTCGGTTTTCTTTCTTCCTTTCGTCGTCCTCCTTTCTTGTCTTATTTCTTCTTCTTCTTCTTCTTCTTCTTCTCTTTCTCTTTTTATCTTTCATGTTCTTTCAATTTTTCTTCTAAATCCCTTTCACTTATTTGTATTTTCTTATTTTCTTTCCGTCTTCTTTTCCCCTTATTCATCTAATTTTACCCTTTCTCTTTTTCTTACTCTTTCATTTGATTTTTTACTTGTTGTTATCAGTCTTCTTCTTCTTCTTCTTCTATCCCTTCTTCTCTCTTCTCTTTTCTTCTTCTTCTTCATCTCCGTTCTCTTTTAGCTCCTCTGTTCTCTGTTCTTTGTCTTCTCTTTTCTTACTTTTTCCCTGCGTGGATTCTGTGAGTGTGATCATGAAGGAGAGACAGACAGACAGACAGACAGAAAGGCAGACGGACAGACAGACAGACAGAAAGGCAGACAGACAGACAGACAGACAAACAGATAGGCAGACATACATACATACAGACAGACAGACAGACAGACAGACAAAAAGGCAGACAGTCAGACAGACAGAGAGAGAAAGAGATAGAGAGAGACACACTGAGACCGCCAAACAGACAGACCAAAAAGATCCACAAACACCTAGACACAGACACAAAAAAAAGGGACGCGACCGACCGACCGAGCGACAGACAGCCAGACAGACAGACGGACAGACAGACAGCACCAGAGACACAAAGACAGAGACACACACACACACGCACACACATACACAGGGAGGGAAGAAAGCATTCACTCCCGCCGCTAATCGTCGACATCAGAATGTTTTTAGCGGTTTTAACTGTCCTGTATTTACATGTCGTGTCGTCACGGTAAAATGGATCCGCTTTAGACATTTGGGAGGAGAAAAAGAGAGAGAAAAAACGTGAGAATGGGAGTGAGGGAGGGAGGGAGGGAGAGGGAAAGAGTGGGAGGGGGAGAGGGAGGGAGAGAGGGAGAAAGAGGGAGAGAGAGAGGGAGAGAGAGAGAGAGAGAGGGGGAGAGAGAGAGAGGGAGA
>BOPN01004467.1:75000-87500 GCA_017312705.2 Penaeus japonicus | reverse complement strand
ATCACTCTCACCATTCATCCTCCTCTCCCCCCATACCTCCCTCCCTCTCACACTTTCCTCCCTCCCTCTCTCCCACTTTTCCTCCTCCTCTCACCCTTTCCTTCTCTCTCACCTTCCCCCTCCCTCTCACACTTTCCTCCTTCCCTCTCACACTGCTCCCTCACTCTCCCTTTTCCTCCTCTCCGCCTCACTGCCACCCCCTCTCCCCTTTTCCTTCCTCTCCCTCCTTCCCTCCCTTTCACCCTTTCCCCCCCTCTCTCATACTTTCCTCCTCTCATCTTCCCCCTCCCTCTCACCCTCTTCCATACCTTCTTATCCCTTTCCCCCCTCTCATTCTCTCTCCTCTCTCTCTCTTTTCCATACCTTCTCACTCTTTCCGCCTGTCACCTACTCTCCCTTTTTTTTTTTTTTTTTTTTTTTTTTTTTTTTTTGAAAGAAATTCGACCCTCTCTCTTCCTTCCCGTTCCCGTTTTCCCCCTCTCCTCCTTCCCCTTTCTCTTCTCTCCCTCACCCCCTTTCCTCACTTCTTTCTTTCCCCTCCCCCTCTTCTCTTTCCTTCCCTCTCCTTTATTCTCATTTTCTCCCCTTCTATCCTCTCTCCCTTCTACGCTCATTTCTCCTTCCCTTTTTCTGTCCCCCTTCTTACCCTCTATCTCTCTCCTCTAACCTCTTCCCCCCACCCCACCTTTAACCCCCCTCCTCCTCCCCCTCCTCCCACCTCTCCTATCTTCAAGATCTCTCTCTGCTTCTCTCTCTTTCTCTCTCCTTCTCTCCTTGAAGGATTCCCGCCTCAAAGGAATTCCTAATCGGCCCTTAGGAGTGATGATCTAAGACACCATTACCACGTGTGCCTCTCGTAAGGAGTTCAGATTGTTTATCAAAGATTGTTTATCAACAAGAAAGGCGGAGACATCAACAACAACAGCTCATTACCGGGTCTCGTTTTCTGTTGGTGTTTATCGCAACCCAGGTCGTTAAGGGGGTGACTTAGGTAATTTGGACGGAATGCCTGGATATCCTCAGAAGGGTCTTGTTTGGTTTTGATTGGGGGGATGGGGTGGTGGAGGGGTGGGGTGGTGTTGGGGGGTGGGGGGTGGTTATAAAGGGATAGGGTGAAGGTGGAGGTTTTGATGGAAGGGGATGAAGAGGGGGATAAGGAAGTGGGTGGGACGAGGAGATCTAAATAATGTTTGGATAAAAATTGCTGCGGGTGTTCTTTGACTTGAGATGGCACTCATGTGTGTAGAAAGGTTATCATTTTATTCTAATCTATCATTTCTTTATTTTTATTTTATCTTTCTGATATTCATTACTCATATAATTATTTTGAGTTGTTATTTATATTGATTCTCTGAACTTTACAACAGGGATTCAAAACTAGAAAAAAAATACGTATTTCCGTATATTCTACAACCTGTGCATGTGAGAGAGAGGAGCGAGAAAAAAAAGGAAGGAAAAGGAAAAGCCTGAGAGAGTGAGAGAGAGAGAGAGAGAGAGAGAGAGAGAAGAAGAAGAAAGAGAAAGAGAGGAGGAAAGGAAAAAGAAACGACAGCGAGAAAGAAGAGAAGAGGGCGTGATGAAGCGAGAGCGACAACGAAGAAGAAGAAGAAGGCAGGAGGCAGAAGAAGAAGAAAGAGAGAGAGAGTGACCTTGAGAGAGAAAGAAAACATTAGCGAAAGAGGAAGAAAGAGTGATAGTGAAGAAGAAAAAAACGTAATAGTGTGAGAAGAGAAGGAAGATATAATAACGAGAGAGAGAGAGAGAGAGAGAGAGAGCGCAGTAACGAGAGAGAGAAAGAAGGCGAGGCCCATTCCCAAGTGCATATCAGGGAGCTAGGAAAGGGCCAATAGTCACCCTCCAGGGTGGCAGAAGGAGGAATTCCTTTCCCCCTACCCCCCCCACACACACACCCTTGCCCCACACCTGTAAGGTTACATCCTGGTTGGGCTGGCGGTAGTTGTCAGTGAAGGAGGAGGTAAGAGGGAGGGAGGGAGGAAGGAAAAGGAGGGGGTGAGCGAGAAAGGGAGGAATAAGCAAGGGAGGAGGAGGGGAGAGGGTAGGGATAGGGGTGGTGGGAGGGGCAGGGGAGGGGGAGGGGGAAGGGTTGAGGTTAGAGCCCTTAGCGATCGGAGGCGATTGCGAGGAAGATCGAAGATTGTTGTGGTGGTTCTCGCGATACACACGTGTACACGCACGCGAGACGCCTTATACACAAACACGCACGCACGCACTCACTCACTCACTCACTCACTCACTCATAATACATGCACAATATACACGCACACGCACAGAGAGGGAGAGGGAGAAGGAGAGGGAGATCGAGAGAGAGAAAAGAGAGAGAGAGAGAGAGAGAGAGAGATAAGAGAGGTAGAGCAAAAGAGAGAGAGAGAGAGAGAGAGAGAGAAAGAAAGATGAGAAAATGAGAAAATGAGAGAGAGCGAGAGAAACAAAGAGAAAGAGAGAGAGAGAAAAAAAACAACAACAACAACAACAGAAAAAACGAAAAGAAAAAATATTCAGACCAAAATAAGCATCCTTCAATAACTAGTGTTGGTTACGCCGACAAATAAACAATAAAGATGATAAGAGAAAGACGAATGAAGGAGATGAAAACAAAACACGAAATTTTGGATATGAATATAATACCCGATAATGGTGATAGTGATGATGGTGTAACTATAGTGGTGAGTCGATAATGATGATGGTGATGATGGTATAAATATAGTGATGAGTCGATAATGATGATAGTGATGATGGGTATAAGTATAGTGATGAGTCGATAATGATGATGGTGTATCTATAGTGGTGAGTCGATAACGATGATAGTGATGATGGTATAAGTATAGTGATGAGTCGATAATGATGATGGTGTGACTAGAATGGTGAGTCGATAATGATGATGGTGATGATGGTGATGATGGTGTAACTAGAGTAATGAGTCGATAATGATGATGGTGTAACTAGAATGGTGAGTCGATAATGATGATAGTTATGGTGTAGCTATAGTGATGAGTCGATAATGATAGTGATGATGGGATAACTATAGTGATGAGTCGATAATGATAGTGATGATGGATAACTATAGTGATGAGTCGATAATGATAGTGATGATGGGACAACTATAGTGATGAGTCGATAATGATAGTTATGGTGTAGCTATAGTGATGAGTCGATAATGATAGTGATGATGGGATAACTATAGTGATGAGTCGATAATGATAGTGATGATGGGATAACTATAGTGATGAGTCGATAATGATGATAGTGATAGTGGTAAGGAGGACCTGTTGTTATAAAAGTAATGATAATGATGATGATAGCAGTATTAACGTTAGTAGTTTTCATTGGAAAGTTATCATAATAATAGTGATGATTACCAAAATGATCTGCATAATGATGATGATGATGATGAGAACGATGATGATCATGATAATCACAATAACAATAATGATAGTAGGTTTGGTCAGATATGATATTCTAAATAGTATAATTAAATTCATGGAAATTGCAAAAATAATGTTTGTACAATCTCTTTTAGTGTAGTTTTGTGTGCGCGCGCGTGTGTATGTGTGTGTGTGTGTGTGCGTGTGCGTGTGCGTGCATATGATGTATGTATGTGTGTGTAAGTAGGTAGGTATGTATGTACGTATGTATGTGTGTGTGTGGATCTATCTCTCTATCTATCTATCTAC
Source organism: Penaeus japonicus (assembly GCA_017312705.2). Taxonomy (NCBI): domain Eukaryota; kingdom Metazoa; phylum Arthropoda; class Malacostraca; order Decapoda; family Penaeidae; genus Penaeus; species Penaeus japonicus. The sequence goes on along the minus strand of BOPN01004467.1, from coordinate 83,808 downwards.
CTTCTTACCCCTTTCCACCCTCTTTCCCTTCCCTTCCTCCCTATCTCACCCATCCATACACACTACATCGGCTCATGAATGTTAATATATTCCGTTTAGGTCACAAGGACAGGTATGCGCTCCCCCCCACACACCCCACCCTCCACCTCCTCATCGCTTCCCCCCTCCTTCCCCTCCCTCCTCCCCCTCCCTCCTCCCCTCCTCCTCCGAAAAGAGTTAGGCATCGCACTCTGACAGTGATAATGACCTTTGAGGAGGAGGGAGGGGGGGAAGAGGAGGAGGAGGAGGAGGGGGGGAGGGAGGTAGTAGAAAGAGCGTGGGGGAGGGGGTAGAGGGTGGGGGAGGTGGAATTGAAGGAGGAAGAGGAAGAGGAGGGAAAGGAGGAGGAGAAGGATGGGGAGGGAGAAAAGGAGGAGGAGGATGGGGAGGGAGAAGGACGAGGAGGAGGAAGAGGAAGGGAGATGGACGGGGAAAAGGAAGGGGAAGGGGTGGGAAGAGGAGGGAGGAAAGGTGGATGAAGAAGGGAATAGGAGGAGGAGGAGGAGGAGGAAGTGAAGAAGGAGGGGTAGGGAAAAGATAGGAGGAAGAAGATGGTAGAAGGAGGGAGGAGGAGGAGAAAGGGGGCGGAAGAGGGAGGAGAAGGAAAGGGTTAGAAAGCGGAGGAAGGAGTAGACAGAAGAGGGAAGGGAGAGGAGGGAGGAGGAGGAAGTGGGGAAGGGGGGGGGGTAGAAAGCTAAGGAATAGGAAAGGGGGAGGAGGGGGACAGGGAGAGGGGGAAGGAGGGAAGAGGACAGGGAGGAAGAGAAGGAGGAGGAGGAGGGGGGGAGAGGAGGGTTAAGGTCACGGGAGCCAGACCGGGAGACTTCTGATATCACTTCTTATCGCTACCTTTGGTCGCGGTGGGAATGCTTCGGGGGGGGGGGGGTCTCTCTCTCTCTCTCTCTTTCTCTCTCTCTCTCTCTCTCTCTCTCTCTCTCTCTCTTTCTCTCTCTCTCTCTCTCTCTCTCTCTCTCTCTCTCTCTCTCTCTCTCTCTCTCTCTCTCTCTCTCTCTCTCTCTCTCTCTCTCTCTCTCTCTCTCTCTCTCTCTCTCTCTCTCTCTCTCTCTCTCTCTCTCTCTCTCTCTCTCTCTCTCTCTCTCTCTCTCTCTGTCTCCATCTATCTATCTATCTCTATCTATCTATCGACCTGTTTCTCTTTCTCTTTCTCTTTCTCTTTCTCTTTTTTCCTCTCTCTTTCTTCACTTCTTTCTTCTTCTCATCTTTCCTACCCTTCTTCTCCTCCTCCACTTCTTCTCATCTTCCCCCTTCTTCTTCTTCTTCCTCCTCCTCCTCCATTTCTTCTCATCTTCCCCCCTCCTCCTCTTCCTCCTCCTCCTCCTCCTCCACCTCCTCCACCTCCCATTCCCCCTCCCACTTCGTTTTCCATCCCTTAACCCTTTCTCACCTCACCTTCCCCCCCTATCCCCTACCACCCCTCCCCACATACCCCTCCCCTACCCCCCCTCCCCATATCCCCCCTCCCCTACCCCCCACCGTGTCCCGTGCTGCGAGGGACCTTCCGAGATCCTCAAACATTTTTGTCCCAAGAGAGGAAAGGGGGGGAGGTGAGGAAGGAGGAGAAGGAAGGAAAGGGAAGGGGGAGGAAACTGGGAAGTCAGGAACATTCGTATTTTTCATTTTTTAATTTGTTTATTTTTATTTAGTATTTGTCATATATATATATATATATATATATATATATATATATATATATATATATATATATATATATATATATATATATATATATATATATACGTATGTATACATATATATATATATATATATATATATATATATATATATATATATATATATATATATATATATATAAATATATATATATATATTTTTTTTATCTATTTGCTAAAAAAATGTGTGTGTGTTTGTGTGTGTATGCATATATGTATGTATATACAGGATGAATAAACAGAGTGATGGATATCACCATATCACCATACAATCACCATCAGCCACTCATAATCAGCAAAAACAGGTCACTCCTACAGGATAGTGTCCTCAGGTATTTCTCAGGAAAGGAGATAAAACTGATAAGAAAAAGGGGTGTGGGAAGATGGGGAGGGGGAGAGGAAACTAAAGAGAGGGGAGGATGAAGAGGAGAAGAGTGAGAGAGAAGGGGGAGGGAGGATGGGGGAAGAGGAGAAGAGGCAGGGAGAGAGGGAGGATGGGGGAAGGGGGAGAGAGAACGAAGAGAGAGAAGGGGAGGGATGGGGAAGGAGAAGGAAACGAAGAGAGAGAAGGGGAAGGATGGGGAAGGGGGAGAAGGAAACGAGGAGAGAAGGGGGAGGGATGGGGGGAGGGGGAGAAGGAAACGAAGAGAGAGAAGGGGGGAGGATGGGGAGGGAGAAGAGAGCAGAAGAGAGAGAAGGGGAGGGGATGGGGGAAGGGGGAGAGAGCTTGAGGAGAGAAGGGGAGGATGGGGGAAGGGGAGAAGGAAACGAGGGAAGAAGGGAGGATGGGGAAGGGAGAAGGAAACGAGGAGAGAGAAGGGGGAGGATGGGGGAGGGGGAGAAGGAAACGAGGAGAGAGAAGGGGGAGGATGGGGGAAGGGGGAGAAGAGAGCAGGAGAGGCAGAGGAGGGGGGAGGGGATGGGAGGGAAAGGAAACGAGGAGAGAGGGAGGGATGGAAGGAAGGAAACGGGGAGAAGGGGGAGGATGGGAGAGAGAGCAGAGGGGGGAGGATGGGGGAAGGAGAGGCTTGAGGAGGAGAAAGGGGGAGGATGGGGGAAGAGGGGGAGAAGGAAACGAGGAGAAGGGGAGGATGGGGGAAGGGGAGAAGGAAACGAAAGAGAGAAGGGGGAGGATGGGGGAAGGGGAGAAGAGAGCAGAGAGAGAAGGGGAGGATGGGGAGGGGGAGAAGGAAACGAGGAGAGAGAGGAGAGGGGAGGATGGGGGAAGGGGAGAAGAGAGCGAGGAGAGAGAAGAGGGGAGGATGGGGAGGGGGGAGAAGGAAACGAGGAGGGAGGGAGGGGAGGGATGGGGAAGGGGGGGAGGAAGGGGGAAACGAGGAGAGAAGGGGGGAGGATGGGGGGAAGGGGAGAAGAGAGCGAAGAGAGAGGGGGGAGGATGGGGGAAGGGGGAGGAGAGCAGAAGAGAGAGAGAGAAGGGGGAGGATGGGGAGGGGGAGAGAGCGGGGAGAGAAGGGGAGGATGGGGAGGGGGAGGGAGAAGAGAGCAGAGAAGGGGGAGGATGGGGGAAGGGGAGAAGGAAACGAGGAGAGAGAAGAGGGGGAGGATGGGGAAGGAGAGAGCGAGGAGGAGAGAGAAGGGGGAGGATGGGGGAAGGGGGAGAAGGAAACGAAGAGAGAGAAGGGGGAGGATGGGGGAAGGGGGAGAAGGAAACGAAGAGAGAAGGGGGAGGATGGGGGAAGGGGAGAAGGAAACGAAGAGAGAGAGAAGAAGGGGAGGATGGGGAAAGGAAAGGGAAACGAGGAGAGAGAAGGGGGAGGATGGGGGAAGGGAGAAGGAAGCAGAAGAGGGGGAGGATGGGGGAAGGGGAGAAGGAAACGAAGAAGGGGGGAGGAGGATGGGGGAAGGGGAGAAGGAAACGAGGAGAGAGGAGGGGGAGGATGGGGGAAGGGGGAGAAGGAAACGAGGGAGAGAGAGGAGGTTGGAAGGAGAAGGGAAGCAGGGAGAAGGGGAGGATGGGGGAGGGGAGAAGGAAACGAAGAAGAGAGAAGGGAGGATACTGGGGGAAGGGGAGAAGAGGCAGGGAGAAGGGGGAGGATGGGGGAAGGGGGAGAAGGAAACGAGGAGAGAGAGAAGGGGAGGATGGGGGGAGAGGGGGAGAAAGGGAAGCGAAGAGAGAGAGAGAAGGGGAGGATGGGGGGAAGGGGAGAAGGAAACGAGGAAGGGGGGAGGATGGGGGAAGGGGGAGAAGGAAACGAAGAGAAAGGGAGGATGGGGGAGGGGGAGAAGGAAGCGAGGAGGAGGGAGGATGGGGGAAGGGGGAGAAGGAAACGAGGAGAGAGAGAAGGGGGAGGATGGGGGAGGGGGAGAAGGAAACGAGGAGAGAGGAGGAGGATGGGGGAGGAGAAGGAAACGAGGAGAGAGAAGGGAGGATGGGGGGAAGGGGGAGAAGGAAACGAGGAGAGAGAAAGGGGGGAGGATGGGGAAAGGGGGGAAGAAACAGAGAGAAGGGGGATGGGGGAGGGAGAAGGAAACGAGGAGAGAGGAGGGAGGGGATGGGGAAGGGGAGAAGGAAACGAGGAGAGAAGGGGGAGGATTGGGGAAGGGGGAGAAGGAAACGAGGGAGAAGGGGAGAGTGGGGGAGGGGGAGAAGGAAACGAAAGAGAGATAAGGGGAGAGGATGGGGGGAGGGGGAGAAGGAAACGAGAAGGAGAGAGAGGGGGAGGATGGGGGAAGGGGGAGAAGGAAACGAAGAGAGAGAAGGGGGAGGATGGGGGAAGGGGGAGAAGGAAACGAAGAGAGAGAAGGGGAGGATGGGGAAGGGGGGAGAAGGAAACGAGGAGAGATAAGGGGGGAGGATGGGGGAGGGGGGAGGAAGGAAACAGGGAGAAGGGGGAGGAGGATGGGGGAGGGGGGGGGGAGAAGAGAGCAGAAGGGGAGGATGGGGAGGGAAAGGAAACGAGGAGAGAGAAGGGGGTGGATGGGGAAGGGGAGAAGGAAGCGAGGAGAGAGAAGGGGGAGGAGGATGGGGGGAGGGGGAGAAGGAAACGAAGAGAGAGAGAGAAGGGGGAGGATGGGGGAGGGGGAGAAGGAAACGAGGAGAGAGAAGGGGGAGGATGGGGGAGGGGGAGAAGGAAACGAAGAGAGAAGGGGAGGATGGGGGGAAGGAGAAGGAAACGAAGAGAGAGAAAGGAGGTGGATGGGGAAGGGGGAGAAAGGAAACGAAGAGAGAGAAGGGGTGGATGGGAAAGAGGGAGGGAGAAGGAAACGAAGAGAGAAGGGGAGGGTGGGGGGAAGGGGAGAAGGGAAACGAGGAGAAGAGGGGGAGGATGGGGGAAGGAGAAAGGAAACGAGGAGAGATAAGGGGAGGATGGGGGAAGGGGGAGAAGGAAACGAGGAGAGATAAGGGGAGGATGGGGGAGGGGGAGAAGAGAGCACGAGGAGAGAGAGAGGGAGGATGGGGAGGGAGAAGGAAACGAAGAGAGAGAAGGGGGAGGATGGGGGAAGGGGGAGAAGGAAACGAGGAGAGAGGGAGGATGGGGAGGGGGAGAGGAAACGAGGAGAGATAAGGGGGAGGATGGGGGAGGGGGAGAGGAAACGAAGAGAGATATAAGGGGAGGATGGGGGAAGGGGGAGAAGGAAACGAAGAGAAGGGGAGGATGGGGAGGGGGAGAAGGAAACGAGGAGAGATAAGGGGAGGATGGGGGAAGGGGGAGAAGGAAACGAGGAAGAGAATGGGGAGGATGGGGGAGGGGGGAGAAGGAAACGAGGAGAGAGAAGGGGGAGGATGGGGGAGGGGGAGAAGGAAGCTGAGGAGAGAGAAGGGGAGGATGGGGGAAGGGGGGAAAGGAAACGGAGAGAGAGAAGGGGGAGGATGGGGGAAGGGGGAGAAGGAAACGAAGAGAGAGAAGGGGGAGGATGGGGGAAGGGGGAGAAGGAAACGGAGAGAGAGAGAAGGGGAGGATTGGGGTGGGGAGAAGGAAACGAGGAGAGAGAAGGGGAGGATGAGGAGGGGAGAAGAGAGCAGAGAGAAGGGGGAGGATGGGGGTAGGGGAGAAGGAGGCAGAGAGAAGGGGAGGATGGGGAAAGGGAGAAAGGAAACGAGGAGAGAGGGGGGAGGATGGGGGAGGGGGGGAGAAGGCAAGAAGAGAGAGAAGGGGGGAGGGATGGGGGAGGGGGAGAAGGGAAACGAGGAGAGAGAAGGGGGGAGGGATGGGGGAGGGGGAGAAGGAAACGAGGAGAGAGAGAAGGGGGAGGGATGGGGGGAGGGGAAGGAAACGAGGAGAGAGGAAGGGGAGGATGGGGAGGGGAGAAGGGGAAACGAGGAGAGAGAAGGGGAGACAGGGGAAGGGGGAGAAGGAAACGAGGAGAGAGAAGGGGGAGGATGGGGGAAGGGGGAGAAGGAAACGAGGAGAGAGAAGGGGGAGGATGGGGGAAGGGGGGAGAAGGAAACGAAGAGAGAGAAGGGGGAGGATGGGGGAAGGGGGAGAAGGAAACGAAGAGAGAGAAGGGGGAGGATGGGGGAAGGGGGAGAAGGAAACGAGGAGAGAGAAGGGGGAGGATGGGGAGGGGAATGGGGGGAAGAGGGAGGAGAAAGGAGGGAGGGAGGGGGAAGAGGTAGGGGAAGGGAGAGAGAGGTTGAGGGAGGGGATTGGGGGGAAAGAGGTAGGGGGAGAGAGGAAGGGGAAAGAGGAAGTGGGGAGGAACTATGTGGACGGAAAGGAATGAGAAGCAGAGAGAAGAAAGGCGGGAATAGTAGATCGAGAAGATATGAGGAAGAAATAGGAGAAGAAGTAGAAGAAAGGAAGAGAGGAAGGAAGAAAGGGGGAAGAACAACACGAAGGAAGAAAGGGGGAAAGAGAACACGAAAAAACAAAGGGGGAAGAAGAACACGAAGATAAAGAAAGGGGGGAAAAGAACACGAAGAAAGAAAGGGGGAAGAACAACACGAAGAAAGAAAGGGGACAGGGAAGGAAGTAGAGATGAAGGAAGAAAGGGGGAAGAACAACACGAAGTAAGAAAGGGGGGAGAAGAACGCGAAAAAAGAAAGGGGGAAGAACACGAAGAAAGAAAGGGGGGAAGAAGAACACGAAGAAAGAAAGGGGGGAAGAAGAACACGAAGAAAGAAAGGGGGAAGAAGAAAATGAAGAAAGAAAAGGGGATAGAAGAACAACACGGAGAAAGAAAGGGGGAAGAATAACACAAAGAAAGAAAGGGGAAAGAACAACACGAAGAAAGAAAGGGGGGAAGAAGAACACGAAGAAAGAAAGGGGGAAGAAGAAAATGAAGAAAGAAAAGGGGATAGAAGAACAACACGGAGAAAGAAAGGGGGAAGAATAACACAAAGAAAGAAAGGGGAAAGAACAACACGAAGAAAGAAAGGGGGAAGAAGAACACGAAGAAAGAAAGGGGGAAGAAGACGAAGAAAGAAAGGGGACAGGAAAGGAAGTAGAAGAAAAGAAGAGATGAAGGAAGAAAGGGGGAAAGACAACACGAAGAAAGAAAGGGGGAAGAAGAACACGAAGAAAGAAAGGGGTAAGAACAACACGAAGAAAAGAAAAAAAGGGGACAGGGAAGGAAGAGATGGAGGAAGAAAGGGGAAAGAAGAAGAACACGAAGGAAGAAAGGAGGAAGAAGAACACGAAGAAAGAAAGGGGTAAGAATAACACGAAGAAAAGAAAGAAAGAAAGGGGACAGGGAAGGAAGAGGGAAGGAAGGGAAAAGGGACAGGGAAGCAAGTAGAAGAAAAGGAAGAGATGAAGGAAGAAAGGGGGAAGAACAACACGAAGAAAGAAAGGGGGAAGAAGAACACGCAGAAAAGAAAGAAAGAAAGGGGACAGGGAAGGAAGGGGGGGAGAGGGGGGGACAGGAATTCGCCCGTGCTTATGGTCTCACACGCGCGCAGAGATAACGCGACTTAGAGATAAGAAAATAACATAAACAAAGATCAGGAAAATGCGGACAAAGGCATAAATACAACGCACTGATAACGTGTTTAAAGATAAGAGAATAAACGTAACGAGAGAGATAGGAAGGAATTTAATTGTTGCAAAAAAGTATGGTGCAATGATAACACTTGACATGAGAAAATGATGCAAATTGATTTAATTAAGGAGAAGAAATTTAATTCATATATCGGTTGCTATTTTTTTTAAAGATGAAAATGACAAATGCATTCGCAAATACAGTAATTTTGATTGTTATTGTATTTTGTTTTCTTGTGTGTTTTTTGTTGTTATTGTTTTTCCTTCGTTTTTCTTCCTCTTTTTTCGTTCGTTCTTATTTTCCTTCAAGTTCTTTCTTCCTCTATTCTACTCTCTCCTCCATCTACCTCCAACTATATGCTTCTCCTCCCCCTCCCCCTCCCCCCACTGGTACCTTCATCATGCCCCACTACTCTTCCCCCTACCCCTACCCCTACCCCTTCCCCTTCCCCATCCCCATCCCCATCCCCATCCATACCATCTACCCCCCCTCCCTCCCAACAACCCTTCCCCTTAACCCTTCTACACCATCTACCCCTCCCCCTCTTTTCTCTACACCATCTACCCCTTTTCATTTTTCCCTCTTCCCTATTCCTCATTGCATTTGTCACTCCCCCCCTATCCCTCTCCCCCCTCCCCCTTTCCTTCTCCCTCTCCCTCTCCCCCTCCCCCTCCCTCTCCCCCCTTTCCCTACCGCACTCCCCCTCCCCCTCCCACTCCCCCCTTTCCCTCTCCCTCTCCCCCTCCTTTCCCCCTCCCTCTCCCCCCTTTCCTTGGCGCCCTCCCCCCTTTCCCTAGCGCATTCCCGCTACTCTTTGGCCACTGCTATCGACTACCAATCGCTACTTGACCTCAGCGGGCGAGCGAGTGACATACACCACCCCCCTACCCCCCTCCCCTCCCCTCCTACCCCCTCCCCTCCCCTCCGACCACCACCCTCCCTTTTTACTCTCTCAGGGGGTCATGGGGGTTATGTTTGACCTCCTGGTGTGTTTACCTTGGTGCCTCTACCCCCCCCCCTCCTCCTCCCCCTCCTCCTCTTTCCATGTCCCTTATTGTATATTTGTTTTTTTAGACACTTTCGCACGCTTTCTTTCTCTTTATCTTTTTTTCTCTCTCTCTCGCTCTCTCTCTCT
>BOPN01004467.1:47500-55000 GCA_017312705.2 Penaeus japonicus | reverse complement strand
ACTCATACCCCCCCCCCCCCCACAACACACACACACACACACACACACACACACACACACACACTCATACACCCCCCACACACACATACACCCCCCCCACAACACACACATATACACACACACCCCTCCCCCCACAACACAAACACACAACCCCCGACAACCCAACACACAGACCCACACCCCCTGGCCACAACAACAAACAAACAAACAAACACAGCCAGACAACCACCGCCACCGAAGTAGCAACAGGTGCAATGCAGTCTCTTATGCCTTGCCTTGTGAATTTGTGATTTGTGATGTATAATTTAGGTCCAGGACCGAGATTAATTCAGGTCTTATATGGAGTTCTTGAAAGATGTAATGATATTAATGGCGATCGTTTGACAGCCCTGTCATCTACGTGTATTGGGAGAGCTTCTGTTTTTTTTTTTTTTTTTTTTTTTTTTTTTTTTTTTTTTTTTTTTTTTTTTTTTTTTTTTTTTTTTTTTTTTTTTTTTTTTTTTCTTAGGGGGGGGATGTTTCTGTTTGTTTGTTTGTTTGTCATTCTCTCTCTCTTTCTCCTTTTCGGCCTCTCTCACTCTCTCTCTCTTCTTTTCGGCCTCTCTCTCTCTCCTCTCTCTCTCTCTCTCTCTCTGTCTCTCTCTCTCTCTCTCTCTCTCTCTCTCTCTCTCTCTCTCTCTACTTCTTTTATCTATTCATTTTCTTTTATTTATTTTTTTCCTCTCCTTAGGTATACTTTTTGTCTTTCCTCTTTTTATTATTATTATTATTATTATTATCATTATTATCATCATCATCATCATCTTTCCCTTGCTTTATTTCCCTCATTTTCATCCCCATCTCTCTATCCTCTCTCTCTTTCACCCTTCCCTACCCCATCCCCTCCCATTCCCTCCCCCCCTCCTCCTCCTTCCACCCTTTTACCCCTTTTCCTCCCCCCTTCCTAGCCTCTTCCCTCCCCTACTCCCCTTCACTCCCTCCCTCCCCTCTCTTCCTCTCCCTCTCTCTCCCATCCATCTCTCTACCCTTCATCCCTCCCTCCCCTTCCCCTCCCCCCCTCCCCTACCACTCCAGCCACTCCCTGAATTTCCTCCCTCCCTCCCCCACTCCACTCCAATCCCACCTCTTCCACTCCACTCCCCCTCCCCCTATACTCCACTCCACTCCCCTTCCACTCCAATCCCTTCCTGAGACTCCTCCCTCCCCCTCCCCCCCAACTCCGCTCCACTCCCTCTCCCCCCTTTTTTCCACTCCAATCCCTCCCCCCTACTCCACTCCCCCTCCACTCTAGTAACTCTCCTCCTCCCCTCCACTCCACTCCCCCCTCCCCCACTCCACTCCACTCCACTCCCACTCCACTCCAGTTCCCCCCCTCCCCTCCACTCCACTCCACTCCCCCTCCACTCCAGCCCCGGCACGTTCCCACGCCTTCCACCGCCGGAAGCTGGAAATTAACACAGCCAAATTGCTCGCCCAGACATTACAAAAAAAAAAGAAAAAGAAGAAAAAAAGGTTCTCCCACTACAAGCCCGCCGCGGTTTCAAGACTCACTGTCTCGCGCTCTCTCGCTCTTTCGCTCTCTGTCTCTCGCTCTCTGTCTCTCGCTCTCTGTCTCTGTCTCTGTCTCTCGCTCTCTCGTTCTCTCGTTCTCTGTCTCTGTCTCTTTCGCTTTCTCGCTCTCTTGGTTTCTGTCTCTTTCGCTCTCTCTCGTTCTCTATCTCTCTTTCTCTGTCTCTCTCGTTCTCTGTCTCTTTCGCTTTCCCGCTCTCTTGGTTTCTGTCTCTTTCGCTCTCTCGCTCTATATCTCTCGCTCTTTCGCTCTTACGCTCTGTCTCTTTAGCTCTCTCGCTCTCTTGGTTTCTGTCTCTTTCGCTCTCTCGCTCTGTCTCTTTCGCTCTCGCTCTCTGTCTCTGTCTGTCTATATATCTCGCTCTTTCTCTTTCTCTCTGTGTCTCTCTGTCTATCTCGCTCTTCATTTCTCCCCCCCCCCTCTCTCTCCCTCTCTCTCTCTCTCTCTCTCTCTCTCTCTCTCTCTCTCTCTCTCTCTCTCTCTCTCTCTCTCTCTCTCTCTCTCTCTCTCTCTCTCTCTCTCTCTCTCTCTCTCTCTCTCTCTCTCTCTCTCTCTCTCTCTCTCTCTCTCTCTCTCTGACGCTAACCTCCTTGCCGCTCTGTCTCGTCCCGACTACCTGTGTTGTTGTCAAGGGTTGAGGGAGGAGGAGGAAGAAGAGGTGGTGGCAGTCCCCATTACCTGTGTTCTTTTTATGTTTTGTTTTTCATTGCTGTCTGGTCGTTGGTGTTATTTACTTTGTTCACTACCTGTGCTGTTGCTGTTGATTGGGCCCCATTACCTGTGTTGTTTAGTAGGTGTTGATAGCTTCTACCTGTGTTCTTTGCTGTGTACTATTCTCTTTTTTTAAGCCCACTACCTGTGCTTTTTTGCTGTGTCCTACCTCGCCCGCTGCTCATCCTGTTGACGACTGAAAATACCTATTACCTGTGCTGTTTATTTCCGTTGGAACCTGCTACCTGTTTGTCTATTGCCTATCCGAAATCCCTATTACCTGTGCTGTTGCTATTTCCCGGATCCCCAGTAGCCATTTTAAACCCCATTACCTGTTCTCTACTATCAGCTGGAACCCCATTACTTGTGCTTCTGTTATTCTGTACCTACTACCTGTGCTGCTCCCTGCTCACCGTACTTATTACCTGTATTTAAAAGAGAATTATGATTTTGTTTTCTTAAATTTATGAATAGAAGATTATAGAAAGGAAACATAATTCACTCACTTTGTATCTTCGGTGATTTAGAGTTTCGTTTTCTTTCCTTTTATAGAAAACGGGAGGCGAAGGTTTAAAGCAGGTGATTATGATGATAGTGATTATGATACAGTTAGTAGCAGTAGAAGGAATAGTGGCTTTACTATTTAATGGTAGTAGTAGTAGTAGTAGTAGTAGTTATAACTGATGATAGTGATTTAGATAACGAAAATAACAACAACAACAAAAATGATACAAATACTATTACTACTACTACTACTACTACTACTACTACTATTACTACTACTACTACTACTACTACTACTGTTACTATTACTACTACTGCTACTATTACTACTACTACTACTGCTACTATTACTACTACTACTACTACTAGAAGAGATTTTAATGGGTAGGATATATTTATTATGTCTGTTTTGTTGTTATTGTAACGGTCATTGTTGTTGTTACTACTATCATTATTGTTATTCTTATTATTACTAATTTCATTATTATCATTATTATTATTATTATCATCATTGTATTGTCATTATCATTAATATTGTTATCATGATCATCATTATCACCATTAATCATCACTGCATATGACTATCATCATTTTCATCACTTCCAGGTTCACTCCACACTCCCTACTCCCCTCCCTCCTACTCCCTCCCCCTCCCCACTCCCTTCCCCTCCCCTTCCCCACTCCCTTCCCCTCCCCCTTCCCCACTCCACTCCCCACTCCCCCTTCCCCCCACCCCCTCTCCACTCCCCCTTCCCCACTCCACTCCCCCTTCCCCACTCCACTCCCCCCTCACCCTTCCCCACTCCACTCCCCCTCACCCTTCCCCACTCCACTCCCCACTCCCCCTTCCCCACACCCTCCCAGCAACCCGTTTAATCTTAAGCTCCGCCCCTTATTGCTCCTTTCAACCCATGGTCAACATTGCAGAATTACCAACAACAACATTGTAAAAAAAACCCTGCAACATCGGGGGCTTACAAGGGTCAGTAATCATATAGTATATATTATATATCTTTTCGTAGTTGCTGTGCTTCACTCTTTCTTTTCTTCATCTTCTTTATCACTCATTTTCATCATCTAGCTCACTCGCTGATCGTCTCTCTCTTTCTGAAGATTTTTTTCTCTGTCTAATCTCTCTTTATTTTTCTATTTTTCTCTTTCTCTCAATCGTTTCTCTTTTCATTCATTTTACTTTTTCTCTCTTTTTCTTTTTCTCTCTCTATTTCTGCTTTCTCTCTCTCTCATCTCTTTCTCTCCCTCTCTCTCTCTTTACTATGTATCTGTGTTTGATACTATGGTACTCTTCCTTTCCCTTTGAATAATCGTAATAAAGGTAATAATGATTATAACTAATAATAATCGTAATAAAGCTAATGATGATTATAACTAATAATAATCGTAATAAAGGTAATAATGATTATAACTAATAATAATCGTAATAAAGCTAATGATGATTATAACTAATAATAATCGTAATAAAGGTAATAATGATTATAACTAATAATAATCGTAATAAAGGTAATAATGATTATAACTAATAATAATCGTAATAAAGGTAATAATGATTATAGCTAATGATGAAAGGAACAGAAATCAACATAAAAACAACAACAATGATAGTGAGAACAATGATGATAATAATGATGATGATGATTGTAATAATAATATCAACAATAAAGATAACATGATAATGATAAGAACAAGAACAACAGTAATGACGATATTAATAATGATAATAGTAATGATAATGATGGATAATAATTGCAGTAATAATAATGATGATAATTATAGTAATAATTATGATGGTTATGAGGTTGATAATAATGATAATGAAAACAATAATAGTGATAATAATAATGACAATAATGATTATGACAATGACCACATAAAGATAATAGGAAAAGAGGTGAGGAAGATAATGATGATAAAGATTATGATAATAAAAATACAACAACAACAAACCGATAATGATGGTACCTACTAATGACGATAAGAACAAGGAAGTGAAAATTAAACAAAAGATAAAGTGATACTCTAACAGCCTTGACAAGTACTTTGAAACTTTCATATGTTTTGCCATCCATCCTAAATGTTTTTCTTACACTTACAAAAATAATACGCGAAGTTAAGGTCGCTAAGATCTTCACTTATATTCCCATATCTACGAATGGGTAATTTGGTGTGTTTGTGTGCGTTTTTTTAGGGTGCGCTTATGAATGTGATTGTATGTCTTTTGTTTATCCCTCTCTCTTTCTGTCTGCTTGTCTGTCTTCATCTCTTTCTCTCTCTCTTTCTTCTCTTTCTCTCTCTCTCTCTCTCTCTCTCTCTCTCTCTCTCTCTCTCTCTCTCTCTCTCTCTCTCTCTCTCTCTCTCTCTCTCTCTCGCTCTCTCTCTCTCACACACACACACACACACACACACATAATCTCACTCACTCCCTCACAAGATATGACAATGAAAATGATTACCGTGTTACATTAATAAGAATAATCATTATAAAGATAATCATCATCATCATCATCATCATATTCATTATCATCATCACTGACACAACAATGATGATGAAACGGATGATGAAAACACGAATAAGAATAATGATAATAAAAACTTGAACATTAGTAAGACCGATAAGGATAATGTGATAGTAATAATGATGATAGTGATGATGATAATGAGGATGATGATTATTATGATGACGATGATGATGATACTAACAATGATAACGATGATAATGATGACGATAATGATGATAATGATGATAAAATATTATAAAGATGAAAGTCACAATGATTATTATGATGATGATAATGATGATCGCAATTGCTACCTCCCCCCTCCTTTTCATTAATTTACCCTACCCCTCCCCTTTTCAAACCCAGAACCCCCTCACCTTATTTAAACCCCTCTCACTTATTCTCCTCCTTACCCCTATCCCCCTTCCAATTCCTCCTCCTCCTCCTCTCCCTCCACATCCCCCTCCCACCTCCTCCTCCCCTTCCACCTCCTTCCCCTCCTCCCCCTCCCACCTCCACCTCTCTTTAATCCTCCACCTCCCCTCTCCCCAAACCCTCCTCCCCTCCCCCTCCTCCTCCCCCTCCTTCCCTTCCCTTCCCTCTCCCTCCTTCCCTTCCCTCTCCCTCTCTCTCCTCCTGCTTCTCCTCCCCCTCCTCCTCCTCCTCCCCCTTCCCCCCTCATCCTCCTAAATAAAAAGCCGCGTAAAGGAGACAGAGAAACCTAGCACTCTTCTTCACCCGCTCCCCTTTGGCTTTTTCCCTTACCCCCCTCTCCCTCCCTCCCCCCCCTTCCTTCCTTCTTTTTCTCTCTACCCTTTTTTCCTCTTCTTTTTATCTTTTTTTTGTATTTCTCTTTTGATTGTCTTTAACTTTTTTTCTTCTTCTGTTTTTTATACTCTTCTGTCTCTTTTTATTGTTTGTGTGTGTCTTTCTTCCATCCACCTCGACTCTCCATCTCCACCCTTCTTCCCCCTCTCTCTCCCCTTCCCTCTCCTCCTCACTCCCTTTTCCCTCTCTCTCCACCTCCCTTCACCTTAATCCCCAACCACCACCCCTCTCTTCCCCCTCTTTCCCCCTCTTCCCCCTCTCTCCCCCCTCAACCACCCCTCTTCCCCCTCTCCCCCCACCCTAATCCCCACCCAACTCCCCTCTTCCCTCTCTCTCTCCCCTCTCTCTCCTCCTCCCTCCTCCACCTCCTCTCCCCCTCTCTCCTCCTCCTCCTCTCCCCCTCTTCCCTCTCTCTTCCCCATCTCACCCCACCCTAATCCCCACCCACCTCCCCCTCTTCCCTCTCTCTCTCCCCCTCTCTCCCTCTCTCTCTCTCCCCCCCTCCCTTCTTCTCCCTCCCTCCTCCTCC
Source organism: Penaeus japonicus (assembly GCA_017312705.2). Lineage (NCBI taxonomy): Eukaryota > Metazoa > Arthropoda > Malacostraca > Decapoda > Penaeidae > Penaeus > Penaeus japonicus. The sequence goes on along the minus strand of BOPN01004467.1, from coordinate 48,345 downwards.
CACTCCCCCCCTCCCTCTCTCTTCCCTCCTCCTCCCCTCCTCATCCTCCCCCCTCGCCCCGCTCCTCGCCCCCTAAGGGCTTGCAACAGCTGTCCCTCCCCCTGGGCTATTTTGGTGTATCATAAGTCCCGCCCATTGTAGTAGTTGTCCCGTGTGGGCTATGGTCTTGCTATGGTCTCGGTGCCTCGCTCTGTCTCTCACTGTCTCTCACTGGCTTTGTCTTGCGCTTTCTCTCTCTCTCTCTCTTGCTCTTTCTCTCCCCCCCTCTCTGTCTCTTTCACTCTCTTTCACTCACTTTCTCTCTCTCTCTCTCTCTCTCTCTCTCTCTCTCTCTCTCTCTCTCTCTCTCTCTCTCTCTCTCTCTCTCTCTCTCTCTTTCTTTCTCTTTCTTTCTTTCACTCGCTCTCTCTCTCACTCTCACTCTCTTTTATTCTCTCTCTCTCAACGTTTTATAACAGAAACGAATAAACCCAAACACACACACACACACACACACACACACACACGGGTACACACACACACACACACACACACACACGGGTACACAACCTTCGTCAACCAGCCTCGCAGGTAATGATGAATGAAATGCAATTGAGGAACAGGTTGAACCAACGATGGCCTTTGAAGTCCTTTGCTATGCTTGTGTGGTATTATTATCATTATTATTATTATTATTATTATTATTTGTGTTATTGTTATTATTGTCACTATTATTATTATTATCATTATTATTTGTGTTATTGTCATTGTTATCAATATCATTATTACTTTTATCATAGATATTATTATCATTATCATTATTATTAACACTATTATTATTATTATCAACATTGTTATTATTGTTA
>BOPN01004467.1:10000-12500 GCA_017312705.2 Penaeus japonicus | reverse complement strand
GAAAGGGATATGGAAGGAGGATAGGTGGAAAGGAGGGAGGAGAAGGAGAGAAGAGGAGTGTTAGTTAGGAAGAGAGAGGATGAATAGATGGGAAAGAGAGAAAAAGAAAGGGGAAGAGAAAGACTAGAAGAGAGGATATATGTATATGTATATGTTTATACATACATACATACATACATACTTACACACACACACACACACACACACACACACACACACACACACACACACACACACACACACATATATATATATATATATATATATATATATATATATATATATATATATATATACATACACACACACATATAATGTCTACGTCTATGTATATGTATATACATATATATCTATGTCTATGTATATATTTTTTAAATTCTTTGTATATTTCTATATCTGTATTGATAAAGAAGCTAATGGTGAAAGTGATAAAGGTGAGGATTAAATGCATCATTTACCTTATGCCATCTATCTATCTATCCATCTATCTATCTTATCACTTCAATCCTTTCATTATCCCCATTTCTTCTTCCTTCCTTCCTCTTCTCCCTTCTCCCTTCTCCCTTCTCCCCCCTTCTCCCCTCCCCCCCCCCCCCCCCCCCCCCATTCCCAAACCCTCCCCTCATCACCCCTTCAAAAAGATTCCCCTCACCCCCACCTTCCCATCCTACAACTCTCCTAGACCCCCCAGCCCCCCTTAGACCCCCTAGACCCCCAGCCCCCCTAGACCCCCCAAGACCCCACAGCCCCCCCTTAGACCCCCCAATCCTCCCCTTAGACCCCCCCCAAGACCCCCACTAGAACCCCCTTAGACCCCCCTAGAACCCCAACCCTCCCCCCAGACCCCCCTTGGACCCCCCAAGACCCCCCTAGACCCCAGATAAAGGGCGGAGATAGTGTCCTTGCGGCGAGTGATAAGGGACCTCAAACGTTCTTAAATAGAGAGAGAATCATCTGTTCCAGCCAGTGCCCAGCGGGAGGTCGGCGAGGGAGGGTTTATGTCTTTGCGTCTCCTGGAGTCTGTTTTTTTTTTGTTTTTTAATGTTCTTTTATGTTTTTTTTGTTAGGTATGTGTGTATGTTTGTTTGGTTTTGTTTTGTTGGTGTGTGTTTGTGTTTTATTAAGGTATTGGGGTATTGGTTGTTTGGGAGGGTGGGCGTGTGTGTGTGTGTGTGTGTGTGTTTGTTTCTTCTCTTCTCTCACCTCCTCATCTTCTTCACAATCATATATTTTATTATTATTTTTTCATCTCGACTTTTTACTTCCTCTCCCTCCCTCCCCTCTCTCTCCCTCTCTCCTCTCCTCCCCTCTCCCTTCCACTCTTTTATCCCCCACTTCCCTTCATCCCCCTTTTCATCCCCCCTCACCCCCCTCAAAAAAAAAAAAAACATAATAAATATCCAAACAACTAAAGTTCTTTGTGCATTGCGTTATCAACCAATTTTGTTATTGCAACCAGGATGTTCTCTTTACAAATTGCACACAGCTGGGTCTTCCGTTGCAAATACATGTTGTCTGTTGGCGGATGTCCATGATTTTTTTTTTTTTTTTTTTTTTTTTTTTTTTTTTTTTTTTTTGTTTGTTTGATGTTGTTTGTCTCGTTTTATTTTCTTCTACTTTGCATTTTTTTTTTGTCTCGTTTTAAATGCTTATGAGGAAGTAGATGGAAGAAGAGGACTACTAGTAGTAGTGGTAGTGGTAGTAGTGGTAGTAGTAGTCGTAGTAGCAATAGTAGTAGTAGTAGTAGGAAGAAGAGGAAGAGGAAGAAGAACAAAAAGGTTAAGGAGGATATTATCGAAAGGATTAAGTTTCAGAAAAAGTGTTTCCAACTAATCTGAAGATCCCTACCTTATGTTCGTTGAAATCTCCACCAGTTTAACCGTTTTGCACAATCACTCACTCACTCACTCATGCACGCACGCATGCGCGCACACACACACACACTCACACTCACACTCACACTCACACTCACACTCACACTCACACTCACACTCACACACACACGCACGCACACACACACGCGCGCACAGACACACACACAAACACACATACACACACACACACACACAACGAGACACACAGACAGACAACCAGACAGACACACACACACACAGAGTGAAAGGCAACAAGAAAGACACAGAGACAGAGACAATGAGACAGACAGACACAGAGACAGAGACAGAGCTAACAAGATAGACACAGACACAGAGACAGAGACAATGAGACAGACACAGACACAGAGACACACACAACACACACACAAACACACACACACACACACACACAGAGACAACAAGACACACAGACAGACAGCGTGGGAATCCGATGCGGGAGAGCACAGGTGTGGCAGCGGTCCCTGTGTTGGCACCATCTGTACTCACCACATACGGGGGTACTCATGGTGAATGATTGAGTACCCGTGAGTGCGTGTGCGTGCGGGGCGGGGCGTGTGGGGCTGTGTGGGCGTGGAGAGGGGGGTTGGGGTGGGTAGGGTGTTGGT
>BOPN01004467.1:5000-7500 GCA_017312705.2 Penaeus japonicus | reverse complement strand
TAGACGCAACATGCAATTTGATAAGCGTATCATCATTTATTAGAGGCAGAATTATAATGCTTTTGATATAAAGATTCAGTTACATGTGCTTGTTTTGTTTTTGTTTTTGTTTTGTGTGTGTGTGTTCTCTGCTCTTATCGCTAATATGATTTCGTTTATTTTCATCAATCTATTTTATTTTCATGTCTTTTTCCTCCGTCTTTCTTCTTCCAATTATTTTAACTATTCTTTTCCTTTTTCCTCATTCTCCATATATCCTGTTGTTCATTTTCTCCTGTTTATTTTTATTCACCTTCCTCCTTTCTACTATATTCTGTTCTACCTCCCTCTAAATTTTCCTCCTCCTCCTCCTCTTCCTCTCATCTCAAGCTTCCTTCTCCTCATTTATTCCCTGTATTTCGCTCTTCTCTTCATTCGCCCACAATTTCTCCTTTTCAACTCCTTCTCCTCCTCCATTTCCCTCTTCCTTCTCCTCCTGTCCCTTCCTTTTCTCTTCTTTCTGCTCCTTTCCTCCTCCACACCTCTCTTTATTCTCCTCCTTCCCCTCCTCTACCTAATTCTTTTCCTCGTTCTTCCCCTCCTCTACCTCTTGCTCCTCTCCTGCTCCACTCCCATCCTCCTCCTTCCCTTCCTCTACCTCCTTCTGCTCCTCTCCTCCACCATTCCGCCTTTCCTTCTCCTCCTTCTCTCTTCCTCCATCCCCTCCTTGATCTCTTTCTCCTCCTCCCTTCCTTCCCCTCCTCTATCTTCTCTTCTCTTCCTTTATCCCTCTCCTCCTTCTCTTATTTCCCCTCCTCCACCTCCTTCTTCTCCTCTCTTCCTCCATCCCCTCCTCTTCCTTCTCCTTATCCTCCTCTCTTCCTCCATCCCCTCCTCCTCCTAGTCTTCCTTTCCCTCCACTATCTCCTTCTCCTCCTCTCTTTCTCCTCTTCCTTCCCCTCCTCTACCTCCCTCTCCCCCAATCTTTACTTCCTCCAGCGAGTTGCCACTCCGTGTGTTTCTCAGGCGCAGGTGCGAGGGACACAAGGTTGGGCACTTACTCGCTTCGTCACGTTCTTTGAGCTCACAAAAAGTTGGAGCCTACTCGTCTAATCGAAAGGAGTAATCCTCATCTTTTGTTCTGTCTTCTGGTCTTCCTTTTTCTACGGGTTCTATCGCACCACGTTTTCACTTCGAGAAAGGCGAACGACTACGAGAAGAGACATAGGGAAAGAGAAAGATGAAAATGAGAAGAAATTGGATTCACAAGTTTATCAGCGATTCAAGTAATCCAGAAAAAAATTACAGAGCAGCAATATGGCTTTTCGAGTTAATTCGAATCATTTTGAGTCATGTCAACGCACGACTCGAACACTTGTGAACCATGGCGACACATCTCTCAGGCGGCGGTCTTGACTGCCACTTCTCTGGCCGTAAGTCTGGGATCGGGTAGAGTATAATGCTTGTCATGAAACTAATGCGAGTGTGTGTGTATGTGTGCGTGTGTGTGTGTGGGGGGGGGGGGGGGGGTGATTCTAAAAGTCTAGATAAATGCACCTAAAAAAAGTACGGCCTTGCATTACATCAAATAACGTTACTGTTTGTAAACAAAAACAAGAGGGATGGGTGTTTTGATGACATGTTTATTCATATCCTTGATACTGAATATTCATAGTAATCATAGATTATAGTTTATATTATTAGAATAATTCCCTTTGCGAAATTGTTAAGTGAAACTGACCCCTCAAAGCAAAGGACTTTGAATGCATGTGTAAAGAACTGTTTTTGTTCATTTCTTAATAGTCTTACTCCTATTTCTTCTCTCTTTCTCTTTTTCTTCTTCTTTCCTTTCTTTACTCATCTTCTGCAGATAAAACTTGAGATTAAAGAACTATATGGGGATATCCCATCCACTCTCATATAAAGGGAAATGCATTAATCTTACAGTGTGTTCTAAATTTGATGATTAATTAACCTAATAATTGTGATTGTGAAAAATAACCATAGCAACAAGGGCTATGCTCCATAGTTCTCGAAGGAAAGACATGGCTGTGGTAATGATAACGCTGGGAACAGCAAGAGGAAAACCATTGATTTTTCGGTATTATTGGTTCCAGGACCGAGCCGGTTTGGCCGTAATGCCGAATCCGATCGAGTTTATACAATCATCATTCATCAGTAATATTACTTGATCTAATGATTCACCCTTCCGTATATCTGAAGCACCATAAAATACCACATACTTGCCACATACCACATACTTGCCACATACCACATACTTGTCACATACCACATACTTGCTTTTTTAATTTGGAAAGGGTAGATGGCAAAATGTGATAGTAATTACAGTCTTATTCCACAGCAGAAAACTGGCGATGATTATGAGATTTTGGGAATTACATGAAAGTATAAATGAGTTTTATATACACACTCCTTTATGAGTATATATGTGAAATTGGACTTTTTTCGTTTTCATATTAGTCTCTATTTTTATTTATTATCATTATTTTTTATTTATTTA
>BOPN01004466.1:115266-120266 GCA_017312705.2 Penaeus japonicus | reverse complement strand
TTAGATTTTATAGCTAGTTTGGATTCAGAATTTTCAGCATTTGTCACCACCTTATCCATTTTCTTTTTCTCTGTTGCCCCTGTTGACAACTTCTTCAAAACTGTTTCTTTAGTACAACAAGTTTTATCTGACTGAGATGAAGTTACCATGCTTTCTTTTTTCTTTAATATGGGGCGCCTCCTTAATGTAGGTGTCAGCTGACGAGTTACTTTTACCTCTGGCGAAGGTTGCACCTCTGGTGTTTGCTTATTCTTTAAGATGGATTTGCGCTGCGTCCTTTGAGTACAGGTAGACGATGAGCATTGTTTGACATCAGATTCCTTCGGTGGTGTTATTTTATGTTCATCTGTTTTCATGATGTCTTTAATATCAGTTTCTTCCTTTTCTTGGATATGGAGTAAGGGCAATTCAGTTTCCTTTCGATGTGAGAGCTCCATTTCGGTTATCTTCTCTAGTTTCTCAAATTCATTCAAATCCTCATTATCATCGTGTAAAGTGGTTTCACTCAGAGTCACAGGAATTCCCTGCTCATCACTAATTTCACTACCTGTACAACGGTCCCCCTTTTCTTCTTTTTTAGCTAACAGGGCTATTTCTGCTTCCTTAAGTTGCACTAATGCACTGGCTGTGTCTTGCAAAGGTTTCGAAATCTCAATAGCAGACATATTGTTTGGATCTACCTCGGCTGCGGGGTTCCCTGGTGTACCAAAGGCCTGGCCATTTACCTTCATTTTTTTATTTTGTTCAATTGTCATCTCTATTTCTGCTGTTATATCAGCTTGTGCTAGTGAGCTCAAAGCTTCAATTACTTGTGAGATAGAATTGCGATGTGAGCTTAAGTAATTCGTTAGGACAACCTGAGCGAAATTTGGCGACTCTGTTGGGCGGTCATCTTCCGATACAGAACTGGATGTATCAGCATCAAATTTAAAGTGAACGTGTTTTGCATTTGGACTCATAAGTGAAGTTTTCGATATGTTGAGCGTCTCTTGGTCCTCAGTAAAATGAATAGGATTTATTGTGTACGCACTTGGTCTTCGACTTGTAGCATCACTCACCGTTTCAGTTTCAGAAATAAACACAGAGTCACTACCCATTGAAAGATCACCGATAGATAAGGAACTTGCCACTTCAAGATGAGCCAAGCGATCACCCTGGGATCCAATAGTCTGGGAATCACTCTGACACTCAGTTTCTGTTTGAGAACCATATTCTGTGCCACATTCAGATATGGTATCTCTACTACTCATGCAGGAAGGGTCATGGGATATGGGAGGTCTTTCCAGGCTGTCTACTGATATGCTAGTTACAGATGTACTGGCAATACTACCAACCGAAGCACACGATACATAGCTTGCAGGATCAGCATCTACTGACATTCTAGGCACAACAGACACAATGACAGCACTAGGAACAGAGTCCTGAGAAAGTTTTTGTTCCTCTGTCACTGACATCTGCGACACTGAAGGAGAGGATGGAGGTAGAGAAGGTGTGGACTGAGAGGACACACATGGGAGGGACTGTAATACTGCTTGGGAGTCGTGCAACACTGGTAATTCAGATGTTTTCGAGGATGTTGACTGTTGAAGCCTTGAGCCACTCCTGCGTGCACGAGACCGCTCTACTATACCTGACATCGCCTCCTTCAGCTCTTCCATTCGAGTTACCCATTCAGGCTTTCGGTAGGCTGTGGACGTGCCCTCTGTGTGCTCTGTGGGTGGGAGGAGGCTGTCAGTATGAACTAGAATGACCGTCATTTCCTCACAGTATCAGTCCGTGATTAGAATTTCCCTTACTAAAAGCAAGAAGTGAAAAGCTATCAAAAATAAAAATTGCTTAATGGAGGTAAGCATTGTGAAAGAAAAGCAATGTTCCTAATCCTTTGTATGTTAAACTCAATAGCTATCAGAATTCATAACAAAGTATTATGTTTTGGTTATCAGAAATCAGAAAAAATCCGTCGGCTCCTGCGCTGAAAGCAAAATCAAAGGTTATGCAACTGATAATAATACCTGAAAATAAAGTTATTATTTAAAATAAATAAAAAAACTAAATGTAGTAGTTTTGTTACAACTACATGATAGAGAAAGCGCTACAGAAATAATGGGTTTCAGTGTCAGTGTTAGGGTGAAAATGTGGTGAAAGTGAAGGCAGAAAGTAGACAAGATGATGGCTGAAAATTTCATAAGACAGTATCGGCTTTAATAATGATTCTGGAGAGTTTCCTGGAAGAAAATGGGAAACAGATATGCAGATTTTTCTGCATTGCTGTCTCCACATATGATTAATAATATTCTAAGGGTAAAGCTACGTATATTTAATCATAGAGTTCATTTACTATGAGATGGTCAATACATTATATATGATTTTTATTGTTAATTCTGATGAAATCTATTAACTTCAAATATGTCTATGGGAAACATAAGACAGTAATCTATATGACAATGTTATAAAAATAAGCAGAAAACTTCTAATTTCAAGAGAGCATTCCAAGTCAAATAAAACAAGTAACACTATTCCATCTAAGTGATTGCCAAACACTATTCTTCAGTAGCTGATTACAATATACTGCTATCTTGCAGACCAACTGCGACATCATGTAAGAACAGGACGCATGCATACCCGGGAGGACCACCAGGGTTGTGACAGTCGTGTCTACACCATTTCTGTTCATGGCTTCGCACACGTATTCGCCACAGTCCTCCAGAGTAGTTTTGTGTAGAGTTAAGGCTGAGGTGCCATCCTCGTATGTTTCCACAGTACGAGTTTCAGTCACCTCAACTGCAACTCCGTCTGTGTGCCACTTAATGGTCGGGCGTGGGTAGCCAGTTACTTTGACCAGCAGTCTGGTAGAGGGAGAACAAGAAAAAAGTCAGTGGAGATAGTTTGTATGTATGTCTATTGTATAGGTGTGAATAAATAAAAGTGAAAATATATATATATGTGTGTGTGTGTGTGTGTGTGTGTGTGTGTGTGTGTGTGTGTGTGTGTGTGTACATATCTACACACTTCTTATTACTATAACCAGAAATAAATACATCAGTATGACGAAAAGGTGAACACGTACCGTACAGAGGTTCCTTCGACCACTTCGATTTTCTGTTCAAGTTTGTTACAGAAGTATGGCGCGGAGCCTGCCTCTGAACTGTCAGATTCTGTGTCTTTCTCAATTTCAATCGTCTCTTCCTCTTCTGAGACTGGGCCTGACAACACGTTCTTCTCGGATACAGAGGTGGTAGTTGCCGCCTCTGAGTCAGGCACATACTCATAAGCTGAAAAAAAAAAAATCATATTTTTTTATTCCAGGTAAAATATTTCGTTAGAAGAAATCAGTGATCGTTATTTTCACCATCAACATGTAAATAAATTTCATATTCTTACATTATGGATTGATTGAGTTATCTGCATTCGAGCGGTAGCATTTACTTACATTCAACGGCCAGGTTCGCGGTAGACCTCGCTTCGCCGGCTTTGTTTCTTGCAATGCATGTATAGTCTCCAGCGTCTTCAGGGAACACTTCAAGTATCTGGAGGCCAGCTTTCCCGTCGGGAGTCTGTGTAAGACGCACCTCCCGATGGTGGGCAATGGGCCTTCCATTTTGGAGCCAGGTAAGCTTAGGCATCGGCTTTCCTGTGACCTTGCACCTAAATCGGACCTCCTCGCCATCCATCACGCGGATGGGCGTCAGTGGAGGGTCAAAGGCAGGCGGCTCAGCTTCCTCATCACCTTCACCTTCCACTAACAGAGTTGCCGTTGAGGATGCCCGGCCAACAGGGTTCTGGGCAGTCACTGTGTAGTCCCCAGAATCATCTTCAAAGAGTTCACCCAGAACCAATGAAGACTTATTGTTGTCGCTTGTTATCTGTACCTCGAGCTCCTCGTCATGTGTGATCTCCTGGCCGTGTCTATACCATTTAAATTCAGCTTCAGGCTTGGCTGTGACTTCAGCTTCGAGAATAGCTACCTCACCTTCAGGAACAATTTGTGGGTGTAGCGGCTTTATGAACATGGGCGGCTCCATCTCCACAACCTCAAGAGGTTCTGAAATGTCCATACATCTTATTAGAAAAAAGCATCTGACGGAATTACACAAGAATATAAGGTCTTTTTTATAACCATAGTGACACTATGAGCTAAAACACACGTGCGAACTTACGGGTGATAAGAACTGAGGCAACAGTCCTAGCTTCCCCAGCTTCGTTGAAAATCCGAACTTCGTACTCTCCGTAATCGTCCTCAAATACCTCCTCGACATGGAGGCTCGTTTCGTCTTCGATTGTTTCGATTAAGTAGTCTCGTGAAGGCTTAAGTTCCTTGCCCTGGTGATACCATTTGACAGTCGGGGGAGGGAAGGCTTCATAGCGCGCAAGCAAGTCAAGGGAAGAATGTTTCTTGAGGATCTTGGGTTGCAGTGGAAGTGTGATTCGCGGTGCCTGTCGCAATTCACACTTCTCCAGCACCTCTATGTCTTCTACGGTGACATAGCCAGCTGTCTCGTCGCGGCCGAACTCATTGACAGCCAGACAGCGATACAGCCCCTTGTCATCGATAAATACCTCCTTGATGGTGAGGACAACACGTCCTGAAGTGGCATCATGCTCCTGCACGAACTCCGGCGAGGGCACCACTTCCTTGTCAAGGTGATACCAGATCACCCGGGGTGTTGGGAGGCCTCTGACGGAGGTCTCCAGAACCACCTTTTCGCCATGCTTTACCTTCTGTGGCTGGAGTGGCACGAGGAACTTGGGCGGTTCACCCCGGGGCTTGTCCTTGCTGCGTGCTGCAATCACGAGGGAAACCATATTACAATCGTGCAATGGTTCACTTATTGTTGAAATATCAGATACAACAGCAATCATAATCATAATAATGATGACTGAAATAATAATACGAAGAAATGGAAGCAGATAACACAACAACAACAGCAATAATGATAATCATGATGACGATTACAATAACAATAATGGTAATAATAATACTAATGATGAGTCGTTATAAT
>BOPN01004466.1:102766-107766 GCA_017312705.2 Penaeus japonicus | reverse complement strand
TTATCTGGAATTTCCTCAGGTTCATAAGTCTCGTATTCCGGTGGTGGACTCCATTTCCTTTTCTCAATCTCAGGCTCAGGTTCTTCAGGAGTTTCAACATGATCAAGCTCAACAGTTTCTAATTTCACCTCCTCTGGAACAAACTCATTCTGCACTGTTTTGCGGAGCTCAACTTTCGGAATTGTGTATTCTTCAGGAGCCTTTTGCTTCTTGAGCTTTTTCATTGGTTTTAACTTTACCTGTCCTGGCTCCTCTGGCACTTCCGCTTCCTTTTCAGGCTCTGGACTCGGCTTTCTGTCTTCTGGCACACTGTCAGGAACCTTTTCTTTTTTAGGGGTAGGGGTAGGTTTCTTTCCCTTTTCTGGTTTCTCATATGGTTCCAAGGGCATTTCCTCTGGCTCGGGAATCTCTGGCTCATATGGTTTACCTGGTTTCCGTTTTGGAGTAGGCTTCGGTTCTGTAGGCTTTTCCTTCTTGAAGGGCTTCAGTACCACCTCTTCCTTGTCATCTTCAGGAGGAGGCAGCCTCCTTCCTCTCCACGATGGAACTTCTGGTTCTTCCTCTTTCTCTGGTTTTGTCCTTTCTTTCTTAGGCTTCTTGACTGGTTCCTCCTCTGGCTGAGGTGCTTCCTCTGGTTTTGTAGGAGTAGGCTTTTCCTTTGGCTCCTTCTCCTTTTCCGGTTTCTCATATGGTTCCAAAGGCGTTTTCTCTGGTTCGGGAATCTCAGGCTCATATGGTTTACCTGGCTTCCGTTTTGGAGTAGGCTTCGGTTCTGTAGGCTTCTCCTTCTTGAAGGGCTTTAGCACTACCTCTTCTTTGTCATCTTTTGGAGGAGGCAGTCTCTTTCCTCTCCATGATGGAACCTCAGGTTCTTCCTCTTTCTTTTCGGGCTTGGTTCGCTCTTTCTTAGGCTTTGGCTCTTCCTCTGATGGTTTCTCCTCTTCTTTTGGTTTTAGAGCCTCTGGCTCGGATGGAGCTGGTTCCTTTGGTTTTGGCTTAGGCTTCATTGGCTCCTCCAGATCTACCTTCTCCTTCTCAGGAATTTCTGGCTTGGTTCTTTCGAACGGTTCCAGTTCCACGGGTTCACGCTCAGGGATGTCCTTTGGAGGTCTCTTTCCAGGTTTAAGAGGAACCTTCTCCTTCTCTTCTGGTTCTGGTTTCTTTTTGGGAATGGGTTTCAACTGAGGCTTCTCGGTTTCTTCCTCTGGTTTAGGTAAGCGTTTACCAGGTTTGAACTTGATTTGTTGTTCTTCTTCTTCCTCTGGTTTTGGACGACCTTTACCAAGTTTCAGTTTTCTCCCCTCTTCAGTCTCAGGTTTGTCCTTTGGTTTGCGTTCGTATTTACCCTTTTCCGGCTCCTGTTCTTCCCTCTGTTTAGCTGGAGGTACAAACTTCTCATATTTCTCCAGCTCAACAGATTCTTTGTCAGGAATTTCCTCAGGTTCATAGGTCTCATACTCTGGCAAAGGACTCCATTGGCGCTTTTCTTCCTCAGGTTCAATCACTTCTGGTGTTTCAACATGATCAAGCTGGACATCTTCAAGCTTAACTTCCTCTGGTACAAATACGTTCTGTTTAGTCTTTCTCAGGGGAATTTTAGGGATTGTAAATTCTTCTTTTGGAGGTACTTCTTTCTTTGGACGTCTTGCTGGTTTTAATTGTGCCTTGCCGGGTTCTGCTAGTTTCTCTCTCTCTGTCAAAGGTAGTTCTTTTTGTTCATCCTTAGGTTGCTGGAATCCCTCAGGTGCCTTTTCTTTTTCTGGCTTACCATATGGTTCAAGGGGAGTTTTGTCTGGTTCGGGAATTTCAGGTTCATATGGTTTACCTGGAGTATATTTTGGAGATGGTTTTGGTTCTTCTGGTTTATCCTTCTTGAACGGCTTCAAAATAACATCTTCTTTTTCTTCTTCTTTTGGAGGAACTCTTTTTACTCTCCATGGCGGGACATCTGCAGTTTCGTCCTTCTTCTCAGGTTTATCTTTTTCTTTCTTAGATCTTAGTTTCTCTTCTGGTTCTACAATTTTTTCACCAGATGGTTTAACCTCAGGTTCTGATGGGACTGAGTCTTTCTGATATGGCGGGAACTTACGTGGCTTTTCGAGTTTCACATCTTCCTTGTCTGGTATCTCTGTTGTGGTTCTCTCAAAAGGCTCAAGCTCTATCGATTCCCGTTCTGGAATCTCTTTAGAAGGTTTCTTTCCAGGTTTTAGAGATGTTCTCTCTTTTTCTTCTGGTTCTGACTTCTTCTTGGGAATTGGCTTTAATTGAGGCCTTTCAAGCTCTTCTTCTGGAGGCTTAGGCAAACGTTTTCCAGGTTTCATTTTGATTATCTCTTCGTCTTCCTCTGGCTTTCTCTGACCCTTTCCAAGCTTCAATTTCCTTAGCTCCTCAGTCTCTGATTTATCCTTTGGCTTCCTTTCATATCTGTCTTTATCTGACTCTCTGTCTTCTTTCGTCTTCTTTGGATAATCTTCCTTCTCATAACTTTCAAGATCAACAGGAATTCCATCTGGTATTTCTTCAGGAACATATGGTTCTTTTTCAGGCAATGGACTCCATTCCCGTTTTTCTCTTGTATCTTTTGGTTTCTGCTTCTTTTCAACGTGATCTAGATCGACTGATTCGAGCTTTACTTCCTCGGGTACAAATTTTTTGGGAACAGTCTTTCTGAGTGTTACCTGGGGTATTGAAAATTCCTCTTTTGGTTTTTCAAATGGTAATTTTTTACCAGGTTTTCGTTGTGTTGGCTTCTCTTCGTCTGTGGGAATAGCATCTTTTACTTCTTGGCTGGGCAAAGGCCTCCTGTCCTTTTGAACTTCTTCTCTGTCGAGACTTTCCTTCTCATGTAGCTCTGTACTATATGGCTTATGCTCAGGAGGTTGCTCTATTTTCTCAGGCTTTTGTTTTTCAAATGGTTTCAGCACTACCTCCTCCTTTTCTTGCTCTTTTGGTACAACCCTTTTTCTTCGCCATGAAGGCACCTCTGACTCTTCTTCTTGCTTCTCTGTTGTTTTTCTCTCGTCTTTTACCTTAGGTTTAACTTCATCTTTTGCTTTTTCCACATCATTAACCATAGGTGTTATGGTTTCTTTGGGTTGTTCCCCTTTCACTTTCGGTTTAGATCTTATAGGTCTACCCCATCTATCTAATTTTACAGGTTCATCTTGGATGTCACTGGGACGATATCTTTCTAAATCTTCAGTGGATTCATACTTCTCTTTCTCAGGTTCAGCTTTCTTTTGTTTTTCCACAGGCTTTAGATCTACTTTATCCAGTTGATTTTCGTCTGGAACTAATTTTGTTCTGTGTGTTTTCTTCAGCTGAACTGTAGGTAGCACAAACTTTTCTGGTTGCTCCTTTTCTTTTGGAAGACGTTTGCTTACCCTCTTAGGATATCTATCATCATCCTTAATCTCATCATCTGTTGTAATTCGTTTGTCAGTATCATACTCGTTATCAGATACTGTGTAAGCCTCAAGAGGAATCTTTCCGTCTCTTGTTTTTTCTTCTTTGTCCTTTTGGATGGGTTTCAGTGTTACTTCCTCTCTTTCATCATCCTTTGGAGGAACCCTCTTCATTCTCCATGAAGGAACTTGATCATCCTGAATGTCTTTCCCTTCCTCCCTTGGCTTCCTCTTCGGAATCGGTTTCAAGTGTGGTGTCTCACCTTCCTCTTCCTCGGGTTTTGGAATATATTTTCTTGGTCTAAGGCGCGTCTGTTCTGTGGAGTCTTCATCAGGTTTTAGCTGTCTTCTACCAAAGGAAGAATCCTTGCCATCCTTTAATCCTTTCTTACCCCTTGTTTTGCGTTGATACTTTTCTTTTTCTAACTGTACCTTTCCTTTTCTTCTGGGTTCTGTTCTCTGTTTCTCATATTCTTCTCGGTCAACTACTTCACTCTCTGAAATACTGTCAAACTCATAGAGATCATATTCTGAATCAGAACTCCAGTCTTCCGTATCTTTAACAGAGTCTTCTTTCTTATGCTTTTCAACGTGTGTCAGTTCAACCCTCTCAAGTTTGGCCTCCTCAGGGGACAATTTCTTTGGCTGAGATTTTTTCAATTCGACCTTAGGAATTGTCAGTTTATCTTGTCCTTTCGGCTCCATTTTCCTATCAGTTGATTTCTTCAACTTCCGAGCAGCCAACCCTATATCTTCTTTTGGCCTTTCGTAAAGCCAAGGCGCCTTTTCTCTCTTTTTCTTCTCCAATTCATCTTCGGTCGTCTGCCTGCTCTCTCCTGGTCGTGCTGGACTCCGGGAGAACCATCTGGCAGGACTGGGAGATACCCATCTATGTTTCCTTGACTCTCGCTCATCTCTCCTACTGGTGCGTCGGATGGAATCTTCCTCCTCTCTATAAACACCTGGAGAAAATCAATCCCACCTGTAAGCAACATATATACCACATCTGGCACTAAAGGATGCATGAAGGGATTTGTCATTAGCTTGGTACTCAGACATTTCCTCTGTCGTTATAAAAGTTTATATTTAGAACGGTACTTCAAAAAAAAAAAAAAAAAAAATCAAATAACTGGCAATGAGTCACTTGACTTTACAAACGCATGATTCATTCGCGTTGCGGTAGGTGGAGTTGGTGGGCGGAGTAAGAAAATGACGTCATCGTCGAGACCCGGCACTCTAAAATGATTCGTGCTCAGCATAGGGCAAACGCCAATCAGCGTTCTCGCTCGCCAGTACTGCGCTCTCATTGGGCGGATGCCATGCGTGGCAACTGTGACGTGGGTGGACTGGCCATTCTCCGTACACCTATTAGAGCTCCTACAGACGACGTGAAGTTTTAGTTTCGTCGTGACATTAGTGTGGTGAACTACAACATGAAAATACTGTGACTCTCTTGAATGGCCACGGTTTATTACTTTGGAAAAGTCGAACGCTGGAGCGATAAAAATATACTCGATGTTATTTTACCGAAGATTTTAAAAATGTTTAAGGCGAAATTGTCTGAAATACGTAACAAGTTAATTGTATATCTTGCTT
>BOPN01004466.1:77766-97766 GCA_017312705.2 Penaeus japonicus | reverse complement strand
TCAGCATCAATGGTCCCTGGCACACTTTTAGGACTGATATAGCAGCAATAGTCATTCGCGGTAACGAACGAATTCTTTACGGTCAAAATTACCGACCGATTAACTGCCGCTGCGTGTTTATGTGACAGAAAGGGTTCTACGAACATCCTGATAGAGATTGCGTATCAAACATTTCCGAATAAACTGCATTAGCAAAATTCCTTTACTCTATTAGCAATAACAAGAAAAGCGCAGTGAATGTACAATCGTTATATATAAACATATTCGCAAATATAGGATGACAGCGTAACGCCCTCGGTCTGTGAGGTTCCCGTCAGCCTGATTAGAGCCGACAAGTCTTCCCTCCACCACTCTCTCAGTCTCTGCTGACAGTTTCTTGTATCCACATCCGCATATGTACTTGCTTAAGATCTGAATGTTTCATATGTGTTAACTGATTATACTTCTCTTGTCATGTCTTGTGTCATGAACCTCCATCATTAACAGCTAAGTCAATGATTTAGATTTTCTATTCAGTGTGATGTCTGGGGGTTAATAATAGTATCCTAGCATGCGTGCACCACCACCATCTTACTTCTTGATAATCATTCCATCTCGGGGTTTATTTACGTGCACCTCCGCCCGCCTCTGGACGTGGCGTGGCCGCGGGGTCCACGCATCCGTCGCGAGTTATTATATTTACACCCCGTCAAGACCTCCACCAGCATCGCTTTGAGCAAGGACCGTGAAGAGGGGCCGCGCCGCGTCGCACTTGGCGCCCTCTTCCAATGATTAGTTGAGCAACTACATACCCGCCACCGAGATACCAGTATATACATAGACATATGCATGTACAAAATTAAAGGAAAAGAACTTGCATAAAACCGAGGTCTCTTACATGTGTACACTGGCCATACAAAATGGTCTGCAGGCCTTTATAATAAGACTAGAAAGAGCAAGCGTAAGACACCTCTTGTTTTATATCAAGTGTGGATAGGTAAAACTGGAAGTTTTAATCACTGATTATTTTATTTATGTTTCCCAAGTTTTGTACATTATAAGATTATGTTTAGCATGTTGAGGAAACAATACAGTTCTAATGGCAGTAGCCAGTCATGCATCCCTTCACCTCTAGTTCATCATACAATAAGGTTTAAAGTCCCGAAATCTCGGAGAAATATATTAAACATAAATTAAGAATCTGGGGCTATTGTAACCCTCCACTGGACAATAAATACATTATCAATTCCTTATTCAAATGAGCAAGTAACGCGTTTACTTTCGCGTCAACAGAAATATGACAAGGCTTATTTAATGTAACTTATATCCAGACGTTAAGCATACAAAAATAACAAGATTATTCAGTCGTTATTTTGCTCAATAAAACAATCCAGGGAAAGTCTAAATTGTAAATATCTAAAATATAATAAGATAAAGAAATAAAATACAGCCAACATCTATGATAAAGCACCAAACACATACAAGGTCAACTGGTTCATGTTTTCCTTTTCAATTCTTTTTATCTTGGAAATATTTTCTACATTTGATATTGATAAAGAACTTTCACGCTAGATATGATTCTTTCAATGTGACTTTCCAGATAGTAAACAGAAGAGGAAATAGTGGATTTAAATAGATGAAATTGGTAACAATGCAGCAGCAACAGTAATAAATCCATTTTCTTCTTCTGTTCACAGCAGGAAACAACGAATATTTTCTAAAAATCCCTCATCTACTCATCTTTTACTTTTCCATGCACATATTTATCATCTGCTTATTGTGTCTCTTGGAGAAAAGACAAATAAAATAACAATAAATAAATCACAAACATAGATAGACTCAAAATATGAGGATAAATAATATTGCCGGCATCCTTCGTCACTGTGTTCTTGAACCACACCTGGGATGCCATAACAGCGTGATTTATCCTATTTTTGAGTCGTATATGGCCACGTGGGCCGCCTACTGTCAACGGCACACAAAGGAAGGGGGTGTGACTAAGGGGAGACACTTTTGGCGCGATGTGGGGGAAGGGCTCCGAGGGAGGTACATCGGTATTACTGGCAGAGGGGACTTTTTTACTTTCCTTGTGATCCGTGGTTGCTGGCCTCGTCCAGGGGCTCGTCAGGCAGCGGCAGCAGCAGCACCTTGGCTTAAACAGGTGGTTTCATGATTGACTAACAATCTACACTGACTGTGATCCTTCCTATTTGGACTTATGCCCTCGACCAGCAAGCACGGGGACAAGGCCTCCCTCCCTCCCTCTCACACCGCGCCAGGGGAGGTGGGGGACCTCCCTCCCCCTCACACACTGACCAGGAGGGGGGACAAGGCATCCCTACAGGACGCTGGCTTAATCGGCCTTACTTTTAACCGTGAGCATGGAGGAGGTCTCTGCCTGCCCCGCAGAGTTGGTGGCACGGCAGGTGAAGGTGCCGGTGTCCTCGGGGTATGTCAGCTTAATGTCCAGGACGGCCGTGTTGCCCTCCATGAACATCTGCAATGACAAAGAAAATTTCATCCTGATTAATCCAATTCTATGTTAATTTACTACAGCCTAATCATTCCAATACTTTAAAGATCGATGTATAAACATCCATATCTTGCGAAAATTGTGTTCTAGAGAAATAACAAATACACCCAAAGAAAAAAAAATGATAATCTATAACTTGAAATTTTATAGTTTGAAAGTTTTTATGCCAAACAAACAGTGTAAATACTATCTCCCCTCCCGTATCCATACCAGCATATTCAAAAGATGTTTACGCGCGGCGTTAAAAGAAAGGGAAAAGGCCAGACTCTATAGAAAAAGTAACGTTCCTCCGACACGAACATGAACAACGGAATTCATTTACCGCTTCGTAATTGCCTTTATAAATAAATCGACTTTATTGGCTCAGTCTATCCTCTAGCTCGCGGTAAACAACGGCATCAATTGAAGTTTTTCCCCGTGAACAAAAGCGAGATATTCGTGGTAACAGGGCGACTTGGCAACAACTGTAGCAAGGTCAGAGTGAAAAATGATATAGAATTTCCGTGGGGCGTGTGTTGGCTTCGCAGGTCTGTTTAGACTCGTAGCTCGGGTTACCCTTCCTCAGATCGGCTGGACTTCGTCGATGAGGAGGAGGAAAATCAAATGACTTTTCCTAAAAAGTCTTCAGTATGAGGAAGAGTTCGTCGTTTTCGTTCTGACAAATATGAAGTAAAATACTAGTGATTGAATCCAGACTTAGTTTTAGAAATGTCGGTAAAAGGAATATGTTTTGAGAGAGATGGTACAGTCAGGCAGTGGCGTAATGGTCGGAATTCATACTATCCCCAATTTCAGACGTAAAAAGAAGGAAGGCTTACCAAATATATTTATTCAAATCTAACATCAAATTAGATAAAGTATATAAAAACAAGTGTACCACGAGTATCCGTTGCCAACTCGGAGCGAAATTGTAAAGCGATCTTCACCTCAAGTTTCCCGACATATTTTTTTACAGTCGCAACGAAATTCTGGCTGCGTACAATTGAAGTGACATCCTAGCGAAAATTTAGCGGAAGAGTAATCAGGAAAAAAAGTCTAAAGCAAGCAGAAAGCTTACAAGGTGACAATTAAAAAGATACTGGCACGTACTTTGGTTTAGTTGGCATGTGCGACAGGAGAGAAGAAAGAGAGGGGGTGGGGGTGAATTAGAGCAAGTACGAGTTGGTGCTGCCGGGCTTCGGGTTGACAACAAAGACGACATCCATTGTAAACAACGGGCCTGCGTTACTCGCGCCAACGTGGTGTGAGTTCGAATAATACGAGAGTTTTCGTGGTCGCCTTGACATTATGAATGGACAGAGGGACAACGACGCCAATGTGAGATGACGCTATTGCTCGTATTCAACTGACACGCTGCCAAGTGTTAGACTGCTGATATCATCCTTTTTTTTCTTTTTCCAACTTGTGCTTACTTCATATATATATATATATATATATATATATATATATATATATATATATATATATATATATATATATATATATATGTATGTATGTATAAGAGACCGGCGCTAATTATCATACCAAATCTAACATGGACGCATAAACCTTAAAAAATACAAATATATGTAAGCAATGAGTCAGCCTCAGGAACTTCACGACTTCAAGGTCTTATTATATTCACTTGGACAGGCCATCTCCAATCAGTGAGAACTATTTCTAATCAAAACACTGAACAATGCAAATCAAGGCCAGAGCACGCGGGTCATTAAAGTGTTTTCTTATTCCAAATTCCTCACTCGATTCACCTGGCCAACTGCGCATCCATTAAATACTAGTGTGAACATAACGATTAAAATTCACATTTTTCCCTCTTAGTAATTGCTTTAAAGTTACATGATGTTTCTTCATTAATTCGTTGGCAAAGGAGCGATTTTCGACCAAAGTTCGGAAAAATAAGGAGCATCTGAAACGTCTATTACACGTATTACAAGTATTGATTTATTAAAAAAAAAGAACACTCAGTTTTTAGCTACATAAATTTCTCTCAGATGTTGGTTAGCGCATGAGAGTATCTATGTCCATATGTATGTATGTATAAGGCTATTTATATACATCTATATTTGTATCTGACCGCGGTTCTTAAGAAACAGCTGACACAGCCACACAGATCAGCCCTCAACACCCTTGGTATGAAAGGTGTTGTATCGTTGACATGAGGCCAGGTGTGACGCCAACGACATCACATATCTTCTTGGCATGTCATTTTTTGTTGAACTTAAGGATCAAAGGAGATCTTATATATGCCTACATACCTTTGTGTGTATGTGTGTGTTTTTTTATGGTTTGTGTGTGTGTGTGTGTGTGTGTGTGTGTGTGTGTGTGTGTGTGTGTGTGTGTGTGTGTGTGTGTGTGTGTGTGTGTGTGTGTGTGTGTGTGTGTGCTCCGCCGGTTATGTCATGCAGTTTCCATGGCGAGACGCCCCCACCCCCTCTCTGGGCAGGCCATGCGCCAGAAGCAAACCCTCCGCACATTGCTAGTCACTGCATGTCTTTCATCACCAGCCCCTCCCTTTTTCTCTCCTTCTCTTCTCCCTCTCCTTCTCCCTTCTCATCTCCCTTTCCTTCTCCCTTTCCTTCTCCTGTTACTTCTCCAATTCATTATTGTTCTCTTTCTCTCTCATTTTCGCTATTTCTCGCTAACTGACTCACTAAAACCTAATTCAAGTTATTTACGATTACTCTTTCACTGATATTCATCACTTTTTCTTTCTTCCGTATTCTCCCGACTGATTTTGTCTGCCTGCATGACCACGCCCCCTGCCTCGCCCCCTTCCCCCCCACGTGTTACAACAGCAATGTATCATTATCATCTGTCAGGGTACAGCCTGTCACTATTGACATGCTTGTAGTGAGGTTAATGGTATTTTATGACTAATGTTGATATTAATGGTTGTTCCCGTGTTAACCATGAAAAAGGAAAATAATCATAAAGTTACTGATGACATTGTACAATTAATTAATGTCAGGGATGTGAGCCATATCATAAAAGTGCTAATGATGTTTGTGCAACACCAAGTTAAAAGAAAAGTGCTTGTAACGAATATAGAAATATCGAAACCAATATTGATCAGCTTAAATTAAGAGAAAAAGAACATAAAACAACAAAAACGATTCCATTCACACACAATCATCATATCTTCCAATACATATGAAACACGAAAGTGAGTGAGAGGAGGAAAGAGAGAGAGAGAGAGAGAGAGAGAGAGAGAGAGAGAGAGACGCAGGAAAAAAAAAAACATTTCTATAAACCTTAATCAACGCACTATCAATTCAACACACATTATATGCAGAACGGCATCAAAAGATTCTAAAAATAAAGTACAAAAGAACGCAACTTCGTTCCTTCATCTTTCCTTTACTTTTACTATTTTCCACAGTGCATAACTTCCGGCTTTGGGGGACATCACGAGTTTTGTTTACGCAGAGGAATGCAACTGTAAATAACTTGATTCAACAACAGCAAGAGAAAGACTTCCTTGGTTGGGGCGTTTGACATTAGTGCGAAAAAAGAACGAACATATTTATATCACGGTCTGCCTCCACTACTTCCTTTGTAGTCACTTTATCTCGACTGTTGTTCCGAAATCTTTGCTGAATCATATCTTTGATCTACATTCTAATAATGCCTTGCGATCTGTCTAACTTTGTTATTTCTCTAGAAACATTTTCCTTATTTTTCATCTATCGTAGCAATTCCGATATGAATATCCCGAGCATAAAAAACAAACATTGTACATCTGTGAAGGTGTACATATACATGTAACTTTGCACTTGCACATAAATACCATATCATCTGTGCTTAGGCTGTCAGTACTCACCTCAAAGTCCCTGGAGTGGGGGATAAGGGCACCCTCTCGGTACCACTGCACGGTGGGCATGGGAGATCCAATGACAACAGTGTTAAAGCGAACGCCTTCGCCCTCTTCAACTGTTACGTCTTCCAAAGGAGCAATAGTGGGAGCCACCTCTGCCTGCTGGGGCTGTACCACCTGCAGGTTAGCCTCCAGAGTACACTGTTGGAAGAAAATTGGAATGATTTTAGTAAAAATGAAGTGTAAGTGTGAGTAACATATCACCAACCTTATACAGGGGGCCAATCATTCATTAATATTATTGTATCTTGATACAATGGAAGAGTCGTATAACTTACCTTGCCGATGGTGTTAGAAATGATGCAGTAGTAGTTGCCCTCATCCTCAGGGAAGGCTTCAGAAATCTTCAGGCAATGCACCTCACCATCAGATGTCATGGTGAAGTACTTGCTCTGTTTGATAGGTTCCTTGCCCTTCATCCACTGCACCTTGGGTTCTGCAATTAAAAAAATAGACGTGTGAGCATATACATGTAAGCATTTCAATCATCGATTAAAACACGTTCTTTATGTTGTGTTATAGACATTACAGAGTAATTCATGCTGATTCACTTACGAGGTGATGCCGGCACGACGCATTCGAAGGCAGCAGGCTGTCCTTCCTGCACTATCTGTGACTGCAATTTCCGTACAATGGTGGGGGCTTGGGTGGCTCCGGCAGGTGTGGTGGGCGTTTTAGGTGCTTGCGCAGGGCGAGGGCCAGCTACCTCTACCGTAGCCTGGCAGCGAGCTTCTCCGGCCTTGTTGATGGCCACGCACTCGTATGAGCCGCTGTCTTCGGGCACTGCTTCGATGATGAGCAATGTGCAAGTTTCCTGCTCCTTGACCATCTTGTAATGCATGTCTTGGACTAGCTTACGGCCGTTCTTGAGCCAGTAAATGTCGATTGGCGGCGTTCCGGAGACCTTGGCGTCAAGCCTGACCAGGTTGCCTGGCTGCGACATCGTGTCCTGGATGGTCTGGTAGAAGCTCGGAGGTACGGCTCCAGCGCCTCTCTGCTTGCGCTCCTCGACCACCAAGTTGGCAGAGCACTTGGCGCGGCCTCCTCTGTTCTCCGCCACGACGGCAAACACCCCGGAATCTTCCATAAAGACTTCGCGGATCATGAGGATACTCTTATCGCCGAAGGTATGAATCTGGAAGTCGGGCGAGCTTGTGATGGGGAAGTCCTCGCGATACCACTGAACGGTGGGGTTGGGGTCGCCGTCGAACTCCACCTCGAAGCGGCCACGCTCTCTCTCGAAGACGCGGCACGGCTGGATCTTCCTGGTGAAGAACGGCGGCTTGGCAGGCTTCAGGGGAGGACCTTCGACGATGCGCTCGGTGGTCTTGCCTGTGTGCTCCATCTCAGTGGTCTCAGTGGCTGTGATCTTACGGGTGATCTCAAGGTCTCCCTTGATCTCCTTCTGGGTCTGCTTTTGAGTGGCGGTGTGGATCTGTGGAGGGAGAAAGGTGGCATACATGGTCAGGCTAATACGCAAGACGATATTATTTTTTTTAGATCAACTACAACCACGTCAAGCAATAAGGAAGACAAACGACAGCGACCTCACTCACCTCCTTGCCATGCACAGTCGACTCGGAGGGCTCGGGCTCCCTTGGTGGGTACTGTTGCTCATGGCGCACGTCCTTTGCCTCCCTTTGGTCAGAAAGTGAGCAAGACACGTAAGATAATGCACGATTGTCATTGAAAAGAGTCCTATTGAACTGAATAATGCTATATCGCCGACTCCGTTATTCATTTTGAAATGTGAAAGCGATATTCGCATGATATATTTTTTTTCAGGATTTGTTGCTTGTTGTATTAGATCATCTAAGTTTGTATTTGTTCACGTGTGTGTGTGCGTGTGTGTGTGTGTGTGTGTGTGTGTGTGTGTGTGTGTGTGTGTGTGTGTGTGTGTGTGTGTGTGTGTGTGTGTGTGTGTGTGTGTGTGTGTGTGTGTGTGTGTGTGTGTGTGTGTGTATGAATGCTTATATATATATGCACCTATCCTACAATCCTATTTCAACATCACAGAGGCAAATAGATATTTGAAATTAAAATGTGAATGCATGTCATTCAAACCATGAGAAGGACAAACAGCAAAGCTTGCAACAGACGAAACTGAGCATGACCAATCCCATGATAATGACCATATCCCCTCCTTTGCATACAACTTTTGTTTATCCTTGTCATGACTCCTGGTAAAACTACGTGTATTCTGGCATTCGGTAACATGCAACTACGGGGCGACATGTGTTCTACTTGGTCACGTGACAGTGGAGAACGGGACAGAGGTATTGTCAACGGACGACGAAAGGTGTCATGGAACGAACGCAAGAAATTTCTACCACGAAGGGAGTGTCAACAATGAACGAATAATTTCACGTGAAATAAAAACATCAACAAATGTTTACAAATAAAAGTATAACATTAGGCATTTATAATTTTGATATATGTACAACTTAAAGACTGGAAATCAAAATAAACAGAATACAGACCGGGAGAAATAAAAGAAATAGTTAGAATCCTATAAGGCTATGAACTGAAACAACAAAATGATAACTACGCAGAATAAATCAACATCGTCCTGAACGTAACAATAAACAGGACAATAAAAAGAAAGAAAGAGAAAGAAAAGAATAAAAATCGAAACTTGAAACGAAGTTCAACGAAAAAAAATAAACAAATTGAAAACTAAACGAAAACATTGAAGATGCATCCCACTTTGAAATCAAAATTTTCTGCTACCTTAATATCCTCTTAGGCCTTTGAAGCGGCTGCTGCTGTTTGGCAGACACTGTGTCGCTGTAGGAATGCCGGTAATATAGTCAGTATGGAGGTTAGTGCAATCTCTCAGTGCCAACTCTCAGAGTGAGAAATAAAATGTTGCTTGACTACGAGGTGCTTGGAGTGTTAAGATGAATCAGTATTGATGAAAATGTAAATGTTAAAGACCTTATTGTAATATCTTTAAAACAACCATTACGTTCTAGCTCTAAGAAGTATTTGAACACTGTCTAGGCTTCTGCAGAATGGGCACCCCAATGAAAAGGAGTAGATGTTGCGATTACTGCGTTAAAATGTCGTCATCTTCGAGACAAGAAGAGAAACGAGCGAGCCAAGCCATGGCGACATGTGCGAGAGGCGGAAGTTAACCGAGCCACTGTTCCCTAACTTATGACCCAGCTCGGACTCCCGCCCACATGACACGCCCACTTTCATGCTGCCACAATAGGGCGTGGCTGTACTTACAGCTGCTCCTCGTAGCAGGATGCCATGCCCTTCGCCAGGGAGTGCTGGGCCGCGTGCTCGAGCGGGGAGGCGAACATCTTCACGTCCTTGTTCTTGCGGTTCACCCTCCGTGTGTCCTCCAACTGTCAAAGTGCAATATGTTGGAGGTTGAATTCATGCAAGAGCGCCAGCACTGCATTTCTTATTGAGAATATAAAACATTACAGAAAAATAAGCGTCGGATATCATTTCAACTTGAACGAAATTCTTCAGTAAGGAAAAATATTAATGTGTAATGATTATGTGTTGATCTGAAAAATGCAGCGACATTTACATTTTTTTCTACTTCATTCCACCTACAATGCTAAGACCACCGACCTGCTTAATCTTTTCTCCTGCGTTCTTCTCACGAGCGAGCTTCTGCCACTCAGTCTCCTCAGTCTTATCGACTGGTCTGGCCATGTATTCACCGAATTTCGACTCGTGAAGGATTGAGTAATCACTGTCGATCCTCTCCTCGAAGACACGGTCCAGCTCGGTCTCCTGGCGTTCCTTCTGGTAACTCTTGAGGTCATAGTCATACCAGGCTACAAAAATACCACATGTTATGGCCCGCCCTCCCGCCAGCACGGCAGGGCGCATGCTCAAGCCACCACCGAACTCTGGCTAACAGGGAATCAAACAGAACAACAACAGGGTGACTGGTAACTCTAGCAAATGATTGTAGGAACTATGGGGAAGCTACTCGACTATAGGTGGCAAGTGCAGCACACAGGTGAAAAAAGGGTGACAATATTTGATAAACAGGTGATAGAAACGTGTTCATTTGAACAAAAGTGTGACTGTATTATAAGACAGACAGCAAATGTTTTGAGGAAATATGTGGTCTGATCATTGGTCATCACTTCAGTCAAGAATAAACCTGTGGAATGGAATATGTGAAGGAAGTATAATATCAACAACATGCAGAGGGCACAGCAATACCAGCATGAAGAAATTGATTTTCAAAGAAATGCAGATAAAAAACAACAACATAGTCAGGCGGGATTCACAGGCCTTTGAAAAGTGGCAAAAATCATTAGTGACTTCTAGTAATTACATTAGTGAACTAGTACAGAGGAAGGAGAACGGGAAGGAGTAAAGGACTAAACGATCAAAAGTAAACTAAAGAGGAAACTAATCATACATGGGAGTGGAAAACACAACATGGCACTCATAACTCAGACCGCTTAACTCTTACCTTTGCCGACTTACCAAATAATAATAATGATGAGAAAATGAAGAAATAAAATTTTGGATTTGTAGGGGAATGTTGTTAGTTTTGAGTGACATAAGGATATAAATTGTGTAATCAATTGTGAAGAAATTAGAATAAAGATATAAGTGTAGCGCATGTGTGGTTAGCGATGAAAGTCTAGCGAGAATTGCTGTATAGCTTCCCTGAAACTGTGGAAGGAGCGGAGTGTGACACGCAAGCCAAAACCAACCTAGCAGAGAAGGCGCCAGTCTGCTAGGTACAATTTTGACGAACGTGTTAGCGGCCGCCTTAGAACCACAGTTTGGAGAACACATACACGCAGAATAATGCTCGTTAGGAATAGATCAAAAGAGGTTATGAATATATAAAACACCGCCACAGCTGCCAGATCTGTTCCCAAGCGATCCTGTAACCCTGGAAGAGACTCTTACCAATGTTAACCATATTACCTTAAAGCGATAGTGAGAGACAGGCAGATGATGGATGAAAAAGCAATTTCATCGAAGACACGAGACGGAAGGTAAAGATCAACGCATTATACAAAGCCCAGGTTGATGTCAAGATAACCAGGACGCCTGTGTAAGACGCGACCCATCTTCCACCGTCTCGCACCCTCGACTAGCCTCCGTCTATGACGTCGCACTTACGTTTCGGTGAGTTCTTGAGGACTGCGCGGTAGTCATCCTGGCGCGGCATCACCTTCAGGTCGCAGCAAGCATAGCACTCGCCCAGGGAGTTGCGGCAGATGACCTCGACCTTGCCGTTGTCGTACTGGCGGGTCTTGGGGATGTCGAGGTGGAACAATCCGTCGTACCAGATCTTGAAGCGGTTACCCTGAGGAAAGAGGCAGGCGTCGCGCATGATTTTAGTCTTCTGCAATAACTTCTTAGACCTATAGACCCTTTACCGTCTTCAGAAAAGTGGGAGAAAAAGTATGCTAGCGAATACTCACGCTCATGGCAGTGGAACCATTGACGATCCACATGACTCGTGGCTTGGGGTAGCCAGAGATACGGACGCTGAAGCGGGCCCAGTCGCCCTCCTGCACCACCAGGCTCTCGGGCTTCTTCAGGACCTCGGGCTTCACGCGCGGCTTCTCCTCGTCCACGTGGGTTTCGTGGTGCCTGTTGAGCGGAAAAGGATCATAGATTTCATTAGAGACATCATAACATTATATTTTGCACAGGCACTGTCTAACTAACCTAACCTAACCGTTATTATTCAATCATTACCATCATCATCTTATTATCATCATATTATATAATTAAGTAGTATCATAGTCACCATTATGTTATTCCCTTATTCCCTCCCTAATTAGCTATTTCTTATAGTTTATCTTGATTACTATTGCAACCCCTATATAATATCGTATTTCTTATCCCTGAATGTCAATAAAGTAATAGCACTCAAAATACGCTCATCATTTTCTACTTTTTCCTTTTATCTTTATCATCGTCATCCCAAAATAGAAAATATATAATAAAATCAACGTACTGTGACCAAGAGGCCTCGAGTTCCCTGATCTTCTCGAGGGACTGCATGCCCTTGGGGATCTGCGAGTCGTAGATGACACCGGGGCGCCCTGTGGCCTTGAGGGTGGCGCGGGTCTCGTCCATGCCCCACTTGTTGGTGGCGCGGCACAGGTACTCGCCCGAGTCCTCGCCGAAGACCCAGTTCATGACGAGGGCGACGTAGCCGAAGTCGTAGATGGGAGTGAAGCGGTTCTCTGAGGACGGGGCGGAGGAAAAGACAGATCAGGAGGAGGGAGAAGGAAATACTCTTCGAAGTAGGATTGGTAGTCTGTATGTAGTATTATGTATGTATGAATATATGTGTGTATGTGTGTGTGTGTGTGTGTGCGTGTGTGTGTGTGTGTGTGTGTGCGTGTGCGTGTGCGTGTGCGTGTGCGTGTGTGTGTGTGTGTGTGTGTGTGTGTTTGCATTTCTTTATTCTTCATTATTTTTCTCATTGATAAAAGATACGTACTGTAAGGCAGAGGACGGCCATTGAAGAACCATTCAACCTTCATGTGCGGATCTCCGACAGGTGCCAGCTGGCAGTCGAACTTGGTCTCCGCCATTTCCTGGAGGTCCCTCACGTCCTTGATGTGAGTGACGAAGCGAGGTGGCTGCCTCTTCTCAGGCTCGTAAATGTCCTCCTGTGTGAGCATGACTTCCTTGCAGTACTTCTTGAGGGTTTCCTCCATCTGCGAGGCGAAGTCTTGGCCTGTCTTCATGCCCTTTGGCACCTGCGACTGGAGCACCACAGACTGGCCAGCTGTAAGGAAGTAGACGCAACGAATTATAACATTTTGCTCACAAAAGTCTTGCGAATCTTCAAAAAAAGATCCACGAATAAATTGAATGAATGATAGATGATATGATGATTATCTCATGCAGGCGATTGCAACCTTACCCTTGGATTTCAAAGAAGCCCTGGTGATATCCTGTCCAAGCTTGTTGTAAGCACGGCAGACGTATTCACCGGAGTCCTCGGCGTAGGTGTGAAGCAGCTCAAGGGTCACGTGGCCCAGTTCGAAATTGGTCCTGAAGCGATGGCCAGACTGCAGAGGCTTGCCGTTGTGGTACCATTCAATGCGCAGATTAGGGTCATTGCGTGGCTCAACACGGGCCTCGAAGAATGCGCGCTCTCCCTCCTGCATGGCCTGGCTCTTGATGGGGACGGTGAACTTGGGAGGAGTCATCTCAGCATCGGCGTCATACTTCTCGGTAAGAGGTCCGCGCTCCAGCTCCTTCAGTTTCTCAGCGGTCATGCCCTGAGGCAGTTGTGTGCTGAGGTCAACGCCATGCTTAGAGCGGACGTTGAGTGTAGCCTTGGTGGTTGCCTGACCCCACTTGTTGGTGGCACGGCAGATGTACTCACCTGTGTCGCGGGCAAAGGTCCATTCCAGGTCAAGAACAACAAAGCCGAAGTCATCCATCATGTGGACGCGAGAGCCAGCCGCAAGTGGCATACCATTATGGAACCACTCAATGCGCATGGTCGGGTCTCCCACAGGCTCGACACGGCAGTCGAAGTGAGCAGGCTGTCCCTCAACCAGATCGGTGATGTTCTCCAGCTGAGTGACGAAGTTTGGTGGGCAGGGCTTCTCCTCCTCATCAGGGGCCCTCTCCTTCTTGTACATGCTCTCTTCCAGCTTCTGGATGGACTCGGTGCATCCCTTAAATTTGGAAGTTGCCTGTGGATCGAGGATGATTCCACTCTTGCTGGAAACAGTCAACTTGCACTCGACAGATGCCTCACCATGCTTATTGATTGCCCTGCAAGTGTAAGTGCCAGAATCATTGGAGTAGCAACCAGCAAGTTCCAGAATAACGTAACCAAAGTCATTGATGGTCTTGATGCGAGATCCGGCCCTCAGTGGGCGGCCGTTGTGATACCACTCGACACGGAGATAAGGATCACCCACTGGCAGGAGACGGCACTCGAAGTGTGCCAGCTGGTTCTCGAGGATGGTGCAGTCCTGTGGCTGAGTTACGAACTGTGGTGGCTGTCCGGACTCAGATGGTGTGCCCATATCAGGTGACTTGATCATGAGACCCTCCAGCTCAGCAATCCTTTCCATGCCCTTCTGCATGGACTTGGGAAGCTGGCTTTCGAGGATGACAGAGCGCTTACCCTCACACTTAAGATAAGCCTTTGTGACAGCCTCACCATAGTCATTGTAAGCACGGCACATGTATTCACCAGAATCCTCAGGATAAACTGGGGAAACCTCCATGATTACAAAGCCGAAGTCACAGAACTGACGAATGCGAGAGCTGTATTTCATAGGCTTTCCATTCCAGTACCATTCAACCTTCAGGCGAGGATCATCAGTTGGCACAAGGCGGGCCTCGAAATGAGCATTTTCACCTTCCTTCATGTTGTCAATGTTATTGAGAGGAACTGTGAACTTGGGTGCCATGCCTACTCTCTCAGATGTGACGGATTCGCGTCGCATCCAGGCAGTGTCCTCCAAAGTCTGGAGCTTCTGAAGGCCGCCTTCCATTCCCTTTGGCACCTGAGGTGTGAGAATGAGGTTGGTCTTGCTAAGGCACTTCAGGTTAGCAGTTGTCTTGTCCTCACCAAGCTTGTTGACAGCCCGGGCCTCATACACGCCTGAGTCCTCCTCATAGCAATAGAGGATGTCCAGGATAACAATGCCAAAGTCATGGAAGGTCCTGTAGCGATGGCCAGTTGGAAGTTTCTTGCCATCCTTGAACCACTCAACAACAAGGTTGGGGTCATTCACAGGCTTCAGGCGCGCCTCGAAGTGAGCGCTTTGTCCTTCAACCAGACGCTCGATGTTGGCGATCTGAGTGATGAATTTGGGGGGCTCGGCTGCCGAAGGCGTGGTGGGAGCCTTGAGGCCTGCCTTCTGGCCCTCGAGAGCAGCGATCTTGTCGAGTGAGCCGGGCTGCAGGGACTCAGTGTAGACACCTCCCTTTCCGTAGCAGTTCAGGAACGCCTTGGTAGTGTCTTCGCCATACTTGTTGGAGGCCTTGCACATCCATTCGCCTGCATCATGATTCTGCAGATAGGCAATGTCCAGGACGACAAAGCCGAAATCGCTGACAGTCTTGATGCGAGTGGCGTTGCGGAGAGGCTCGCCGTTATGGAACCATTCGACCTTCATGTTGGGGTCGCCGATGGGGACCAGAGTGCACTCAAAGTGGGCTGAGTCACCGTCCTTGAGACCCTCCAGGCTCTGGATGTGAGTGGTGAATTTCGGAGGCTGACCATGAGCACGGTCGACGCACTCAAGGTTCACAGAACACTCAGCCTTACCCCACTTGTTGGATGCACGACAAGTGTACTCTCCGCTGTCGGAGATCTGCAATGGAAAGGATGCATGTTGAATATAACAACATCTAAATATATAATATTTTCGTGATTATTATATATTCACTATATCTTTATCAATCGATATGCAGAGAGAGAGAGAGAAAGAGAAAGAGAAAGAGAAAGAGAAAGAGAGAGAGAAAAAGAGATAAGTAAATGTGCGGAATCCCACCTTTGTGCCTAAGATCTCGAGCACAACCATGCCGAAAGCGTACACAGTGCGGACGCGGTGGGAGGCCTTGAGCGCCTCGCCCTTGAAGAACCATTCGACCTTCATGGACTCGTCGCCCACGGGGGTCAGCATGGCCTCGAAGTGAGCGATCTCGCCCTCCTCCATGTTGCTCAAGTCCTGCGGGTATGAGGGTGAGGAAGTTAAAACACGACATATTGTTTTTATCACCGTTTACACATATACAAACACAAATACAAACTTGTTATATATATATATATATATATATATATATATATATATATATATATATATATATATACATGTATGTATATATATGTACGTATGCATATAGACGTACATGCACATTTATACAAGAGTATAGCACAACTGGAATGAGCCTCTGAAAGGGCCGGGTCTGACCTTGAACGGGACGGTGAAGACGGGCGGGTGGCCCTCCTCGTCGGGGAGAGCGCGGTCGTCGCGGCGGAGCTTGTTCTCCATGCGCTGAAACCAAGAGACGTCGGTGAGTGACATGCGAGCGAGGCCATGCTGATATTCCGCCAATTGGTTTTCTCAAAGTTAAATTCTGAATTACTTTCAGATTTGTTTCTGTTACTTTCATGTATCTGTAGAATGCGTATGTATATATATATATTTGTTTGTTTGTTTGTTTGTTTGTTTGTGTGTGTGTGTGTGTGTGTGTGTATGTGTGTGTGTGTTGCGTGTGTGTTGTGTGTTGTGTTGTGTGTGTGTGTGTGTGTGTGTGTGTGTGTGTGTGTGTGTGTGTGTGTGTGTGTGTGTGTGTGTGTGTGTGTGTGTGTGTGTGTGTGTGTGTGTGTGTGTGTGCGTGCGTGCGTGTGTGTGCTTACCTGAATGGCTTCGAGCCCAGCTTCGCCAGCAGGATGCTGAGTGCCCTCGATGAGAACATCCTTGCTAACCACAACGACGGTGGTGGTGCAGAAAGCCTCTCCTGCCTGTAGGATGGTTGACATACCGCCATTAGCCAAAGAATTGAATTTCTCAAAAGAATCTCATGATACACTTGGCTATTTGTATATTATAGCAAAGCTCAACTATAATAATCTATTAATATATTCCGACCTTATTGTAGGCGCGGCATGTGTAGATGCCCTGGTCACGCTCATAGACGTCACTGAGATCGAGGGTGACGAGGCCGAAGTCGTAGCTGGTCTTGTAGCGCGATGCCTGTTCCAGAACCTTGCCGTTCAGGAACCACTCGATCTTAAGATCAGGATCCTGCTTGGGCTCGACGTTGGCCTCCATGTGCAGAGCCTAAACAGACGGAGAAATGATTGTGAAGGTTTTGAATCTTATTGCAAGAATGTCTACCATCTTTTAACCCTTTCTTGGATCATTGCTTGCGTTTAATTCCCTTGCCAGTTCACCTACCTGGTTCTCATTAAGGGAGAAGTTGGTCTGCAGAGGCCTGACAAAGAAGGGCTTCGGGAAGGAGACTTCACGTTCGGACATCTGCCTCTGGTACTTGGCCCAGTAGGCACGCTCGGCTTCCTCCACCTGCGAGACGAAGAGACGAGATGTTAGCACAAGACACAAACTTTATCCTACTACATAAAACATCAAACTCTATAACAATCATTCATGGATTCTAAACCCAACGAAACTCACTGCTTCAAGGCCAGCTCTGCCCTGCGGGTGCTGGGTGTCGAAGTAGAGGTTGGCCTTGCTGATGCACGTAAGCGTGCCAGTAGTAGTGGCTGAGCCCTTAGCGTTTGTGGCGCGGCACATGTAGATGCCGGAATCCTCGGCGTAACAGTGAGTGCAGTCCAGGGACACAAATCCAAAGTCGTAGGTAGCCTGGTAGCGAGCGGCTGCCTGCATTGGTTTGCCGTTGATGAACCATTCTGGAAGAGGCACAAGTATTAGGAATACTGTGACTAGTATTGTGTTGTAAGAAAGGTGCGAGGGAGAGGTTACCATATATTTCTTCTTAACAAATATTCTGTACAGTGTTGAAATTTCATAACTCACCAATCTTCATTGTTGGGTCGCTGCATGGCTGAACCTTGCACTCGAAGTGAGCGGTGTCTCCTTCGCGACATTCCACATTGTTCAAATGAGAGATGAACACCGGCACGTCAAAGGTAGGCTCGTCGGGAGAACCAGGGCCGGCGGCAGGCTGTTCGAGCTGTGCAATCTTGGACAGGGCCTCGGGATGCATAGACTCGCCGATCAACCAGTCGCGGCCTGCAGTAAGTGCAACATTAGTTTATGTACTCCCACATACTTCTTTTCTCTCTCTCTCTCTCTCTCTCTCTCTCTCTCTCTCTCTCTCTCTCTCTCTCTCTCTCTCTCTCTCTCTCTCTCTCTCTCTTCTCATGATAATTCTTCCCTTCTGTTACTGCTATAATCCATCTTATCATGACTCCCACGAACTCTTCCCAAGACCAATATGAATACTAACCGAAGACCTTGATGTTGCAAGTCGAGACGGCTTCGCCCACGCGGTTGACAGCCTTGCAAGTGTAGATGCCAGAGTCGTCTTCGCGCAGCCCTGAGATCTCCAGAGTCACGTGACCGAAGTCAAAGGTACTGCGGATGCGAGTACCTAGACGGGAGATCAGGTGTTAATCAGTGCTGTCTATTAAAAGGCTCTTCCATTGGACAATGCAGTAATAATAATGGTAAGGATAACAATGACAATGATAATAATGATAATAATAATAATGATAATAATGATGATAATGATAATAATAATAATGATAACAATGATTATGATGATAATAATAATAATAATAATAATAATAATAATAATAATAATAATAATGATAATAATAATAATCATCATAATCATAATAATAATAACTATGATAACAACTATTACTATCATTATTATGATCATCAATAATGATAATGATAATGATAATAATAACTATTACTATCATTATTATCATCAATAGTGATAATGATAATAATAATAATGATAATAATAGTATGACTGATAATAATGATAATGATAATAATAATAATAATAATAATAATAATAATAATAGTAATAATAAATATGTGATAATAATGATAATATCAATAGCAATGATAAAAATCATGAAAAAATAAAACAATAAAAACTGCATAGTACCATATTGGCACAATATAAATGAATGATCAATACTATAACAGATCCCCGTCATGCAAAGACCCATGCAACGCAACCTGCACCGTCACCGTAACAAAGCCAGCCGTTTAACCAAGTCAATCCCGCCACCTGTAAGCCTGGATGTGAAAGGAACAATACCTTCATTGTAGGATCCCACAATGCCTCCAGGACCTGTCACAGCGGGGCGGGGAGGGGCAGGGCGGGGAGGGGAGAGGGAGAGAGCGATAATGAGACTGGGGGCTGACAGAGAGACGCTGTCATGGCAGTCTGACTTCAGCAGGATAATGAGGCGAGTGACACGTGCGGTTTTGCCCTCTGCCATGCGCGTATGAGCTATGGCGAGGAGACAAGGGGCTGACGAGACCTAACTAGCTACCTATAGGAACCTAGGTTCTGCTAAAGTTGCTCGAACAATAAACTGTCAGAAAGAACATCGGATGAATAACGTTTTCCTTTTTTTTAGTAGAACATTATTCATCCAGGAAATTAAATCTAATGAATGTAAGCTTTTGAGGGTATATATATGATAAATACAAAGTTTAAGTGCAATTTGTAATTTTAAAACAATATACATATTCGAATTTATATAACATATATTCCGATCACAGTATCTTTCATAACAGAGTTGTTTGCTAAGATACCTAGAGCCACTACAACGGTAAACCTACCATCACCTGCTACCTGACACGCACGGTCATCAAGTATGCAAATCAGGTCCCAGACGGAAGTCAAGTAACCAGTTGACCGAAATTAAAGGAATCAGTCTAACGCCTCTAGAATATACGAGCCTATATATCGGTAAACATAATGAATGAGTTACTTGGTAGATCATTATACTTTGAACATTTGGGATGAACGAAGTAAATGATAACACAGGGCATAACTTACCTCGTGTGTGTGTGTGTGTGTATGTGTGTGTGTGTGTGTGTGTGTGTGTGTGTGTGTGTGTGTGTGTGTGTGTGTGTGTGTGTGTGTGTGTGTGTGTGTGTG